>JADGMU010001134.1:0-72574 GCA_016920895.1 Vaccinium myrtillus | reverse complement strand
CCCAATCTTATCTTGAAATAATTCTTGGGTCCACAGTATGAGAAACTAAAGGCATCCTCATCTTGAACTTTGCTTTTGTGCATTCTAGTTTTGTCACATTCACATCTAGAATTTCATCCGTTATTAAGATTGGGGACCAGACTCGTTTGAATATACAACTTTTATTCGCCTTTTGTCAGAGAAAAATACCATATTATTTAATGAATAACAATGAGAAAAATGTATCATGAACACCAAGAATTCATGCCCAACAACTCCAAGCTAAGTGATGAAGGCCTTATGGTAGGGTGATAAAATGAAATTGTTTTCCCAACTGATAAAATCACTTTATGGAGAATTTTATGAAAATCTCATAAAATTACTTTTACATTTTATGTATTGAGATTGGAGTGTCATAAAATGTGAGATTTTATGTCCCAAAAATCCGTTGAAGAACACACCCTAACTGTACTATCAAATCTTGTGGGGTCAGTTCATACAAATTTTGTGTCCGTCTTTGAATGGAGTACACCTCGCCGGTGAATGGTGTGATCAGTTCCAAATACTTAATCTGTGTGCACATAACCTTGTCCGGACAAGCCAAGTATGTATCAAAAACATATATGTAATGGCATAATGCATAACAGCTTGTAAAGGAAAATAGCTCCAACAAAATCACCATTTCTCCACTCTATCACACTTCTCTTTCCATGGCTTCTTCCCATCTTCAATTCTTCATTTTTTCTCTCCTCATTATCATTTCTCCTTCTAAAGCCCAGCAATCTCCCAAACCAAAAGCTCTGCTCCTCCCAATCTCCAAAGACTCCTCCACTCTCCAATACCTTACCCACTTGAACCTAGGAACTCCTCTCAGCTCCAAAACCCTAGTCCTAGACCTCGGCGGCCGGAACCTATGGATGGACTGTGACTCCAACTACAACTCCTCCACGTACCGGCCCGCCCGTTGTGGCTCGGCCGCCTGCTCAACCTCCATGCCCATCTTTGGATGTTTACTCTGCTTCGATGCAGGGTGCCATAACAACACTTGCTTAATCACTATCGAGAACACCGTCACAAGTACAGTGGGCTTCTTCGAGGTAGCCACTGATGTCATTTCAATTCAAAATTCATTAATTCCAAACTTCATCTTTGGATGCTCACAAACTTGGCTGTTGAAAGGCCTTGTGAGTGGGGTTCAAGGCATAGGTGGTTTAGGAAGGACTCATCTCGGCCTCCCACACCAACTTTCTTCGAAATTCGGCCCGAAATTCGCCTTATGCTTACCGTCCACCTCGAAATCCAACGGTGCTTTAGTTTTCGGCAACCCCACTACGTATCTGTTCCATCCAAATTACAACAAATCCAAGCTCGTTGACATGTCGAAATTCTTTGCTTTTACCAAGCTGTACGTTAATCCGGTGCCAACAGCGCATGATGTCCCGAAAAGGTGAGCGCTCAGCTGAGTACTTCATCGGGGTTACATCTATTATGATTATGGGAAAACCGATTCGATTAAACGAAACCTTGCTATCTATTGACAAAAACGGGCACGGTGGAACGAAAATTAGTACAGTAAATCCCTACACTGTACTCGAGAGTTCCATACACGAGGTGGTAGCTGAAACATTCGCTAAGGAGCTCCAAGCCATGAATGTGTCTAAAGTTGAACCAGTGGCACCATTCTCAGAGTGCTTTAGTACAAAGTTTTTGGGATATACTCCGGTCGGGCCGGGTGTACCGGACATTAAACTTGTGTTACAGAACAAGGATGTGTACTGGGAAATTCAGGGGGCTAATTTGGTGGTGGAGATAAGCAATGAGGTGGTGTGTTTAGCGTTTGTGGATGGAGGGTTGAACCCAAGAACTTCAATTGTGATAGGAGCACATCAATTGGAAGATAATCTTCTGTTATTTGATCTGGCTGCCTCAAGACTGGGATTTACTTCTACACTCCTTTCACAGGAAATTGAGTGTGCAAACTTGTACTTTTGAGTGCCTTGCACTACTCCTGATAGTCTCATTTTGTTTGTCCACTTTTTAACTTTTTTTTGTTCTAAGAGTTTTTTTTTCTTCGAAATATCCCTTAAACTATCACCCATTTCTCCATTTCGTATTTGAACTTTCAAAATCCTTTAAATGATCCTTCAATCACCAAATTTAAGTGCATGTGGTCCTTTTGTTAACTCCACTTTAGTTTCTTAGACGGAAACTCAAATGTGTGCTCGTCACACCTGATCATAGTCCCAAAATGAAGGGTAAAAGGGCCATTCCCTTTACCACTCTCCCCTGTTCGATCAGAGAGATAAGAGGAAACAGATTATCAGAAAAAGGAGACGAAACAGAGGGATTAAGAAAGATAGAGAGACGACGGAGCTTTGGGAGAAGATATACTCCCTCCGTCCCAATTTAAATGCTCCCTACGGTTATGCGTGCCTTTTTAAAACTCTTGTAGTTTTTATTCTATAATGTATTATATATGCAATATGGATCTTATTTGATAGATCTCAATTAGTTCTATTAGACAAATTTTTAAAAAACTTTGAAAACATTACCAATAAAAATATATAGACGTTTGAAAATGACACGGATATTCGTAGGGAGCATTTAAAATGGGACGGAGGGAGTACTAATTAAGGCCTCCTTTGGGTGAATTGAAAAAACTGGTTTTTTGGTGGTTTTTTGGTTTTTTTGGTTTTGTCCTTATTCAATTTTTTTTTGCATTTGTTAGTTTTCGGTCGATTTGTTGTGGTTTCTTGGCTCCTCTCTACGAGAGAAATCTAAAAAGTATAAAATTATTAGTCAAACTTAAAATTTTGTGAATAAAGACGAAAAATAAACCACAATGGTTTTTTTACCCAAAGGAGGCCTAAGTCTTCATAATAAAGTTTCTTCACTATAACCAATCAATCCATTTAATCTTTCTTGTGACATGAATAATTGGATGCCCCAAATTTTTTCATTTTTGATGGGCCTAAAGCCCAAGCTTCTTCGGAGTCTTGAGCTACAAAGCCCAGATTAAGTCTTCATAATCAAGTTTCTAAACTATAACCAATCCATTTAATCTTTCTTGTAACATGGTTGTCCTAAATAATTGGAAGCCCCAAGTTTTTTCATTTTCGGTGAGTCTAAAGCCCAGGCTTCTTGGGCAAAGCCCATAAGCCGGCTCTGGATCCTAGTGAAGTGTTAGTGTGAGCATCATCTAGGAAAAATGCAGCAATTTTCTAAAACTACGCGTACCATATACTTCCAAGGTACACCCCTTTCATAACTAACTAAAACATGCAATCATACACCAAATTAATTAATCATGCGTAACATACACGAAAGTTACGCGGCATATACAAAAAGAAAAGTGCATAACATTCTACGGTACGCCATACTTGTACGGAATAGGAGAAATGCTACAATACACAGTCTTCTTATTTTTTTTTTGAAGTGAATACATACTCTTATTTGAGTACAGTGTCTAGCTCCTAAAAACCTTTTCTGATCAAGAATTTCTTGAAGCCTGGAATGATTTATCCTGATTAATATGAAATTTACAAAAGTAAATTTAGTTTCTTCATTTTGTTATCTTCTTATCTTCTGCTAAACCATTTTGTCTTTTTCTTTTGTCAATTCTTCTTCTTTTTTTCTTTACCACTTCTGTACAACGGAAAGGGCGGGGAAAAGTGCATCTTTTGATTTTTGGTGCATGTATAAACTTTGGTATAGAGATATATAGGCATTGAGAGCGGAAGAAATTGAAGTCACGGTATCACCAAATATTTTGGTGGTTATTAAGTTGCCTAAAAGCGTAATTTTATTCCTTTGGAAAAGAAAATTTGGATAATTTGGTTATGCCATTATTGACCTGTACAATTCATTATTTTTCTATAAATGTTCCAATTAGGAATCTTGTGATCATTTATGTCCGAGGCCGTAACGTCCTAATCACAATTAGGTGTGTGTATATATATATATACCTGTACAATTCATTATTTTTCTGTAAATGTTCCAATTAGGAATCTTGTGATCATTTATGTCACAGGCCGTAACGTCCTAATCACAATCTTGTGATCATTTTTTTTCCGAAAGCGAATCCTCGCGTTAAACCTTAAAAACATGTTTTAAACACATCTAACGGTTTGGATCGTCGAAATTCTATCCCAAACAAAAAATCCGCACCGTAGAAAGTAAGGGAGCCCTTATTGGATATTTGTTGTATATTTGGATCGTCAAATTCGATCCCGAACAAAAATTCGGCATTGTAGAAATAAGGGAGCCCTTATTTGGATCGTCAAAATTCGATCCCGAACAAAAATCCGGCACCGTTAGATGTGTTTAAAATGTGTTTTTAAGGTCCAACGCGAGCATTTGTAAAAAAAAAAATATACCCGGAAGGGCTTGATCCGAGTAGTTTTCGATAAAAATGTATATGTACGTTTTCATCGAAAACTGCCCGGATGATGCCCTTCCGGGTATTTTTTTATACAAATCCTCGCGCTAGACCCTAAAAACACGTTTTAAACACATCTAACGGTTCGGATCGTCGAAATAGTCCTCTCCCATGATTTTACTAATAGCCAAAACAGTCTTAGCCTCGAAAACTGCTCGGATGATGCCGATGAGCCTGATTATTATATCTTTCTTCATCCTCTGTTTCCCTTCTCATAATTTTGCTCAACACTTCATCATCATCTCCTAAATAGTCCTCTCCCATGATTTTACTAATAGCCAAAACAGTCTTAGCCTCGTTAAGGTGAACAAAGTTCTAGCTGTTAGTGCTTTCAGAAGAAAAAGCAGCGGCAACAAGTGCCGATCTAAAAGTAACACAACTTTGCTTCTTCCTCTTCCCCCCTTTCTTAGATTTAGGAATTCCTAACAATATAGTTTTTCAAAAACAAACAATCATTACAGTACTTAAAAATCTATCAATTGAACATTAATCTTCTTGGAATTTTAGTTGCAAAAGTACTAATGCTTGGAAGTGGGCCTATCTCATTTTTTTTTGATCGGCAAAAAGAAGCTTTATTAATATTTGGATACGAATTACAAAGATTAAAGGGAACCTGTTTTGGTCTTGGTTGTGTGGTTATGTTGGCCATCTTTCCCATTCCAGTCTAGCGTTATAGCTACTTTGTAATCTTTTTCTCCTTGATCAATATATTTCTTTTGCCGATAAAAAAAAAAAAAGGATTAAAGGGAACCTAAGGAAAGGCACGTGGGTCTATTCTCATTTAGGAGGCTTAAACAAAAAATAAATGGACCTAATATATATATATATCAAGTCCACTTCGAGTCAGGGCTCCCGCATTTTTAAAAAATCCGGACCTCCACTTTCCGGATCGAATTTCGACGATCCGAACCGTCCAATGAGTTTAAAAGGTGTTTTTAAAGGTCCCCGCAAGAAATCAGCAAAAAAAATACCGGGAAGGGCTTGATCCGAGCAGTTTTACATAAAAATGAACATATACAGTTTTTATGAAAAATTGCTCGGATCAAGCCCTTCCCGGTATTTTTTTTTCTGATTTCTCGTGGGGACCCATAAAAACACATTTTAAACACATTTGACGGTTCGGATCGTCGAAATTCGATCGGGATCTATGAAGTGTGGATTTTTTTTAAAATTCGGGATCCTGGACTGGAAGTGTGGTGTGTGTATATATATATATATATAAGGACTTCAAATACTTTGCGTGCCTATTTTTAAAATTTTTTGGTGGGCCCAAAACCGCGACTTATTTGGCTTATGGTACAAGCTGGCTCTGCACCTGATTCGACCTTTGGTCGAATGGCGACTCTGTAAACCGAAGTCTCTTACCACAATTATTTTGCACAAGCTCTTGCCTGTGGAGAAAGTGAACCACTGGGTTGCTAGAACTGATAAGCGAAAATGTCAAGTCAGAAACGAGAAAGGCTTTACAAATATGACTTACGGCTTTTTTCAACTTAAGTCGTTTTACGTCATATGATACAAAGTTTTCAAGTAGAAAATATTTTACTTGACATATATTCAACCAAACATTGAAAGATAGGGAAAATATTGTGAGGAAAATGTTTTACAAAACAGACAGTGCCTTAGCGTGAGTCGAACTAGAGCCTTGTACAGTTGTACTTGTAAGACACTTACTTCGTGTTCTTGTTACTTGAGCTAATCCTTTGAGTTTCCCCAAAATTCTTTTCCAAGTGTTTTCGTTTTTGGTTAGTTTTGGTACACGGATTTCGTTTTCAAAAAATATGTAGAAACCTTTTTTGATCAAGCATTTCTTGAAGCATGGAGCGAGTTACGCTAGAGTATGAAGAAACTAAATTACTTCGCAAAACTTCTTATATTCTGTTAAACTATTTTTCCCCTTCTTGTCAATCCTTCTACAAGTTCATGATAAGACGCAATAAAGCTACAAGCAACATTATATAGGATAATGAGAAAGGCACAAAGTAACATACATCTGATTAGAAATTAAAAAACTCTTTTTGATCGGCAACAAGATTTTATTAAAAACTTGACAAAGGGTACATCGATAAAAGCCACGACCAAGCACAAATCAAGGGACTTGCAAAGAGACCCCATCCAGCGAAATGCTAGAGAGGGGAGAGAAAAAGACAAACAACACCCAACAAACAGAAAACCCGACAATAACCATCCTCAAAACACAACAAAAAACAAAACCCGACAAACACCAACCCTCAAAGCACAACCTTTGGACCAAAAAGCAACCATGAGCATAACAGAGACCCGAAAAAGCATCCCAAAACAAAAGACTAAACCTAAAACAACCCTTAAAAAACTCTTAATGTTTATTTCCAGTACTGTGTATAATAACTTTGAAGAAGTTGTATCATCCTCAATTCTACACGCGGTTCGAACCACCACCACCGCCACCAGGCAAAGTGGGCATCCCGCGGCAATAGAGTGGCGAGAAGAGACCACAACCGCCACAGCCTTGATCAACGTAGAAGTCCTTAAACAACACACGAACGAAAATTGGGTAAACCATTGAGATAAACTTAACGAAAAAACTGTAAGCCATCTTCACCACCTCTGTGCGATTGCTTTCTTGCTGTTTAAATAGGCCCCAGGGAAGACACTATAACCAATCCATTTAATCTTTCTTGTGACATGGTTGTCCTAAATAATTGGATGTCCCAATTTTTTTCATTTTTGATGGGCCTAAAGCCCAAGCTTCTTCGGAGTCTTGAGCTACAAAGCCCAGATTAAGTCTTCATAATCAAGTTTCTTAACTATAACCAATCCATTTAATCTTTCTTGTGACATGATTGTCCTAAATAATTGGAGGCCCCAAATTTTTTCATTTTTGATGGGCCTAAAGCCCAAGCTTCTTGGGCAAAGCCCATAAGCCAGCTCTGGATCCTTGTGAATTGTTAGTGTGAGCATTGTCTAGGAAAAATGCAGCAATCTTCTAAAACTACGCGTACCATATACGTACACCCCTTTCATAAGTAACTAAAACGTGCAATCATACACCAAAATTAATTATACATAACATACACGAAAGTTACGCGGCATATACGAAAAGAAAAGTGCATAACATTCTACGGTACACCATACTTGTACCAAATAGGAGAAATGCTACAATACACACTCTTATTTGACGTGTGTACAGTGTCTAGCTCCTAAAAAACCTTTTCTGTTCAAGAATTTCACGAAGCATGGAATGATTTACCCTGATTAATATGAAATTTACAAAAAGTAAAGTTAGTTTCTTCATTTTGTTTTCTTCTGCTAAACCATTTTTTTTTCTTTTGTCGGTCCTTCTACAAGTTCATGATAAGACACACAATAAAACTCTCCTTAACAATCCTTTCATAAAATTTCAATCCCAATGAGAAATTAAATGGCAAAAATAACATACATCTGATTAGAAAATAACAACTATGCTCTTATCATACATCCTTTAATCACACACGCAGTTCGAACTGTGGTGGGAGTACTTGAAAAATGGAAAAAACTCAGAGAGGATACACACTTAAACACACTCAAACTTTTATAATAATCTCAAACCAATCTTACAAAGATCACACTTTCACACTATCACACTCTCTCGGCTTACACATGCACACATACACTGATTACTTTCTCAACCCCTCTCACTGTATCTCTCTCTGCCTCACACAAATTGCACTCCCACACAGACTCAATACATGGATACACTTATTTGTCTCCTCATAGACATTCACACATACACAATTACTATTCCCAACACGAACCACCACCACCACCACTTTTCTTGGCCGGCCAAGTGGGCAAATGGTAGGTCGTTTTTCACACCAAAAATATATTTATAAAAGCAAGGAATTAACCCTTATTCAGAAGAACAGCGGTTAAGTCCGAGTGTCGATCCACGGAGACAAATGGCTGAGTTGCGTTAACTCCAATGAATTTCCAATTCAATTCGGTAAAAAGTGGTTTGGTTATTTGTGAAATAACTGAACTAAAGAGCGCAATAATTAAATATGTGAAACTACTTGGGAAGAAGATCTAGGGTTTAGAATCCATTCACACCGCATAACCAAGCATCGCATAGATATGATTAATATTCGAATCGCGAAGGATTATCGCTAGGGCTTGCAAACCCTAACGATAATCGTCAAGAAGATATAGCGATTGTTAAAAGGCATGGACTATCCCATAGCACGGACCGTCTCACTATCGCGGCACGATCCGTCTTACGAGCATAATCCATCTCAGAACTCCAATCGCACCATTGAAAATAATTACATAATTACGGTATTTGACACGTGAGTACAAATACACAATAGATTGGAAGAATAAAACCGTAATTCCATTGATCATATGAAATCAAGTTCTTAACATGTAATCCGATTCGAGTAAGAACCATAATCTACGCAGAAAAGCTAGGTTACTTGGTGAGGAACTTCATCTTCCCCCTAGAGAAGGGGTTTAGCCGGCCATGGAGATAATTGGCATGCTTTTATTGGAAGAACGCGTGAAGAACATCAAGAACAAAGTCTTTCTCTCTCGAAGTAGCCTCTCTCTAAAGTTGGGGCACCCTAAAACAATGTTAGGTTATCCTATTTATACCAAGGGCCCTCAAATTACACAAAAATAAGTCAAAACGCACATTCCCGTCGCCATGGTCCGGACGGGGTTTCCCGTGGTCCGGACTACCAATGCAGAAGGTTCTCTGATGCTCGCAGCAACCATGGTCCGGACGGGGAAAAGGGTGGTCCGGACCATGGTACCAAAATTTTGCCATTTGGTCCCCGTTTGTTCCTCTTTGCTTCCTCGACGCTTCTAGACCCCTCCAAAGCATGTTTCCACGTCGTTGGGCACTCGGCACCTGTAACACCATTAACCAACAAATGCTAATCAAATAACAACCTAATTTGCCTAACAAAGTATAAGTTAACGAGGTTCAATGGGTGCTTTTCAGCACCTATCACACCCCCCAACTTACACTTTGCTAGTCCCTAGCAAAGAAACAAACGAAACTACCAACTAAATGCAACTAAATGATAGTTCTTTTAAACCCCAGGCAGCCCTGGTAGGACGAGTGAAGTCTCGTGAGGGTTTTCAGCAGTGATCACCCACAAAACACAAAGGGAACCGAATACCACAAGTGCAACTCAAACCCAACCGACAAAGCCTCAAAATGCCGCCGCAAATGCCACATAAACCAAAGACAAGATGCTTTGCTCATGCAACGGTTTAAACAAATGAATTCTTGTATTCAATCTACCACAATGATTAGCCTTCATATCTGTGACCGGATAGGGATTTATCATAAAGCATGTGTGTAAGTGAGAACCGCACAAAAAGATTCACCAACCCTGAAAACAGTTCACACTATCAATATCTCGGTGTGCCTCTACATTCTCCCCCTCCCTTTGTTCAGCCGTTCTTTCTTTTATTTTTCTTTTCCCCTTGTTTTCTTCTTTTTGTTGGCTGTGTGTGAGTGTGCAATATCCGGATCTCTCGGGCTTTCTAGTTGACCCATGTAACGAGCTTTTAGGTCGGTCATCCCCAAGCCAGATGGCCTTAGGGTACCAGGTTTAAAGAGACCCCTCAGACTTAATCGCTCGAGTAAAAAAGGCTTTAGAGAGAGACCCAAACTAACCACATCCAACCAATGCATTCACGAGGTCTATCCATCTTTTGACGCGAACAACACGGTGGGAGCAAACCCCGATTGCCCGGTTACTCAATGGACGCCCGGATAAGCAACACCAATTAGTGCACAATGTAAGGAGGGGGTTCCAATTAGCCCAAGGGCACAATGAACTAACACCGAGATATTAACGTCATGTAAACCAAATTCAAAGCTAGTGAACACTCAAAGTGGGTCAGTGCGCGTGACAAGGCATGAACTCAAATGATCAAACACTATCCAACCATAGATGGTACGGGCTATCCAAGTGTTTTCTATCAACATGGTATTCACAAGCTTAAACCGATCCATGGACTCGCGTCGAGACATCAATTCACATGACAAACACTTGCAGCACTAATCAACAGCCATCAATCAAGACTAAATGCACTCAAGTATCCAACACCCTCTACGCAACTTTCTTTTTGTAGAATTTTCAAAATTTTAATTTTTAATGGTTTTCAAGACGCTAAATATGCACAACTACAAAATGTCCCCTCCCCCCAACTTAAATCATGCAATGTCCTCATTGAATGTCAGGCACCAAAAAGATAAGACAAAGAAGGTAAAAGTAAGGAAAGAGATCACCTCGTAAAGGAGAACTAAGCAGGCTAAAAATCATGGGGCATGACCCCCCAACTGGAACACAATGACCTGCATATGTTAGTCCCCACAACGACAAAAGAAAGAAAAAGAACAGGAAAAACAAACTATCTAAGAAAAGAAAGACAGAAAAAAAAAATTGTTTTTTTTTTTTTTCGAAGGCATGGTCCGACCACCACCACAAACAGTCCGGGACTACGGTCTAGTGTGCTCGGGTTTGAGGGACAGAAACCATGGTCCGGACCACCGAAACCGTGGTCCGGACTACCGGTACAGTAGGTTCAAGTTTGGCTCCAATTATCATGGTCCGGACTAGCGTGAGCGTGGTCCGGACCAAGGTTATAGCGCGCGTCAACACACAACTCCGTAACCCCTCCAACTTCAAGCGAAAACACTAAAACACCTAACTAACATTAACCAAACATAAAATTACGAAACAAACACATCTAAAACACAAAATGCAAGGATGCTAAACATGAAAAATATGAACACAAATTATTAGACACAAAGACTTCGAACCCCAAAAATCCACCACTTTCGTCACGCAAAAGGCACGGGTACTATTTTTCTCCCTAATTTCTCACTTACAACTTGTGTAGAGAAGGTCATCATAACAATCCCGGGTAAGTCATGACTCAACAGGTTAAACTTCTCAAGGTTTCTCCTCAAAGAAGCCAGAGCCAATCGTCTTTAATGACTATCCGAGGCACTGCAATAAGATTGTTTGAAACCCAGATACACAAACCTAAGGCTAGAAATTAGGTGGCTATACCGGACCAAAACAAGCTGTTCGAGCACGGCTGAACTGGAGGTATCTCACCCTCCATGGATTTATAGTCTCCTAGACTTCGTTACAAGCTCAATGGTTCGAATAAATCGGGCCCACCATAGTTATCCCTCTCACACTTAATTAATGCTCCATGAATAGATTTAATCCTCCTTTTAAAATTCACACGAGATGGATCATCCCAAAAGATATCGTTCAACTCTCCCACAACAATGAGAGACAATTGGTCACATAATTGAGTTGGAACTGTTCCTCTAGTCACCATACAATGAAAATTACCATAGCAAGGAACGGTTTGCTTGTACAGAAGTACCCCTAACAAAACTCTACGAGTTGGACCAAAGGGCTCTATGCCAATTACAAAATCACGCGCGACTTCTTTGATGCACTGTTCAGTGTTGTCAATTAACCTATCCTGTTCAGACTGATCACTATGTGTAGATAGGACAACCGACATAATCTCTACTGGCCCCAACAATTTAACACGAGGATTGGGTGATAAAGGTCTCAACTCACTATTAGGTGACTCTACGGCAATCAGGAGTGGAGATAATGAAGAAGGTCGAAGAGCATCCCCATTAGATATCCACTCCTCAATAACTGACCAAGGAGCAGAGTCCACCAATGAACTCACTTGCTCAATAGACTCATCAAGTTCAAAATTATCACAACAGTGAGCTAAGTAAGTCTCTAAAGAATCATCACGACTAAAATTCGTGAAAGAATTATTATCCAGACTAGCAATCTTGTAAAAATTACTAGCCTCCGCGTGTGAACTAGACCCCTGTGTTATTTGTTCCTTACTGACATCGACTGCAAAACAGTCTTCTTCCACTTGAGGTTGTTTCGCAGTATTATAGACATTTAGCTTAAGGGTCATATTACCAAACGTGACCTCCATCTCCCCACTCCTCACATGTATATTAGCATTAGCCGTCGCCAAGAACGGACGACCAAGTATAATGGGAGTTTGCTTCCTGAGGGTGTTCACCGGTTCTGTGTCAAGGACAATGAAATCAGCAGGAAAGTAGAAATCATTGACCTTGACAAGAACGTCCTCAACTACACCACGCGGTACCTTTATAGATCGGTCAGCTAATTGCAAGGTTACCGTCGTGGGTTTCAACTCTCCAAGTCCCAACTGCTCGTACACCGAGTAAGGGATCAAATTGACACTAGCCCCTAAGTCTAAAAGTGCGCGCTCGATACAATGGCTACCAATGACAATGGGAATGGTAGGTGTGCCAGGATCTTGTAGCTTAGGGGGAGTGACAGACTGGAAAACAGAGCTCACTTGCTCGGTGAGAAGGACCTTTTTGGACACATTTGTCCGAGATTTCCTTTTGTGAGTGCAGAGGTCCTTTAGGAACTTGGCATAATTCGGGATTTGCTTAATGGCATCTAGGAGGGGTATATTGATATCCACGCGTTTGAATACCTCAAGAGTGTCCTCCATAGATGATCCCTTTTTGGTGTAGGGAGATGGCCCATTTAGGGCAGCGGGGAATGGGGCTTTAGGCACGTATGGTGGTGCCTTGGAGCCCGTGGGTGTGGTGGTGGGTGGTGAAGTAATGATTGGAGGGGTTGCCTCCTTTCTATGTGAACTCTCCTCCCCAGAATCAGATGGGGAGGAGGGAGCTTGGTGCTCCTTGCTTTTGGGCTTCTCTGGTCGGGTTTCGACCTCTCGCTTATTACGAAGGGATATCAGAGCATTTGCCTGCTGGAAGTTACCAGTCCATTGATTACCCTCACACTGGTTTTGACCTCTCGGATTCTGAACTGGCTGACTAGGCAATCTACCCTCCTCTCTACGGTTCATCGTGTTGGTCAATTGGCCCAATTGCGCCTCCATTCGTGCTATGGATTGTGTAGGAGAATTCACCTGCTGTTGGGTAGCAGTCATCATCTCAAATGCTTTTAAAAACTTATCCTGGAAGGAAGGGTCCCTCGAGGACTGGGCAGGTGTTTGCTGAGGGGGTGGCTGCTGATGGTTCGCATAGCGATAGGCCGCAGGATTATATGGTGTGGACCATGGCCTAGACGTAGGGCGGGGCATTGTCTTGTGGGTCATCGCCACGACAAGTTAGGATGATTCCTAAGCCCCGGGTGATAAGTGTTAAAAGAGGGATCACCCGATTTAGGATAACTCTGTACGTTAGAATACCCCTGAGCAGCGTGAACTTGCTCTTCTGCAAAACCTGGAAACTGGTCTCTCACTGGACACTCTGTAACATAATGGGCTGGACTAGCACATAGAGAGCAAGCCTCCTGAAAAGTAGGAGGAGGCGGGGTGGAAGTCGAGCCCAAACTCAAAAATTGATCAAGTTTCTCAGCGAGAGAGTCAACCTTAAGCGCGAGGTGGTCTGAGGGGCTAACCTCATACAGACCCCGTGGCTTTGAAGAACTGGCCGCGGTGGTTGCCCTATCACTATGCTGGTAAGTGGCCTGGTGTTGGGAGGTATCACTCATTGTCTCAAAGAGCTCCCACGCCGACTGCTCATTCTTGTTCATTAATGAGCCTCCACATGAGGCATCAACCATCATCCTATAATGAGAATTCAACCCATCGTAAAAACATTGCACCAACTGCCACTGTGGAATGTCGTGGTGCGGGCACTTCCTAATGAGGTTACCATACCTCTCCCAGGCCTCGTGAAGAGGCTCATTGTCATTCTGTCGGAACGAAGTAATCAGTTTCCGATAATGAACTGTTTTGCCTATGGAGAAGTATTTTTTAAGGAACGCATCCTTAAGTTGATCCCAGCTAGTGATCGAGTTCGCGGGTAAAGTACTGAGCCAATGTTTGGCATTCTCTTTCAGTGAAAATTGGAACAAGATTAACCTAAGCACCTCATTAGGAAAATTATGAATTTTAAGTGTGGAGCTTATGGTTATGAACTCGTCAATATGCTGATAGGGATCCTCTTTAGTGAACCCGTGAAAGTTGGGCAACGCATTCAATATGCTAGTTTTAATCTCATAGTGGGTTGCCGTGAACGGTGGCAACTGGATGCATGATGGTGCGGCATAGGATGATGGCAAAAAGTGTGTGTGAAGTGGGGCAAGGGGCGCGGCACCGCCACCTGGCGGATTAGCACCACCACCTGGCGGATTAGCGCCATTCTCAACATCCCCCATTGAAAGTAAACCCGTCTCACTCTTGACCCTACGTCTCTTTCCGATATCCTGATTGAGAGGAATAAGGTCGGATTTCTGAGACCGACGACCAAACATACACAGAGGCAAGCAAATAGAAGGGAAACAAGACTTACAGTGAGCAACGATATCGCTTTTATATCACGGCACCGCTTTTCACTGGTCGATCCTGCTCAACTGAACGTTTCGCCACTTGTGCCCTGAGTATCACTTAGCAAACAAAAATTAAAAAGCCCTAAACTAAGAATTAAAATAAAAATTAATCGAAACTAAGCAACCGTGCAAATTGTCCCCGGCAATGGCGCCAAAATTTGGTAGGTCGTTTTTCACACCAAAAATATATTTATAAAAGCAAGGAATTAACCCTTATTCAGAAGAACAGCGGTTAAGTCCGAGTGTCGATCCACAGAGACAAATGGCTGAGTTGCGTTAACTCCAATGAATTTCCAATTCAATTCGGTAAAAAGTGGTTTGGTTATTTGTGAAATAACTGAACTAAAGAGCGCAATAATTAAATATGTGAAACTACTTGGGAAGAAGATCTAGGGTTTAGAATCCATTCACACCGCATAACCAAGCATCGCATAGATATGATTAATATTCGAATCGCGAAGGATTATCGCTAGGGCTTGCAAACCCTAACGATAATCGTCAAGAAGATATAGCGATTGTTAAAAGGCATGGACTATCCCATAGCACGGACCGTCTCACTATCGCGGCACGATCCGTCTTACGAGCATAATCCATCTCAGAACTCCAATCGCACCATTGAAAATAATTACATAATTACGGTATTTGACACGTGAGTACAAATACACAATAGATTGGAAGAATAAAACCGTAATTCCATTGATCATATGAAATCAAGTTCTTAACATGTAATCCGATTCGAGTAAGAACCATAATCTACGCAGAAAAGCAAGGTTACTTGGTGAGGAACTTCATCTTCCCCCTAGAGAAGGGGTTTAGCCGGCCATGGAGATAATCGGCATGCTTTTATTGGAAGAACGCGTGAAGAACATCAAGAACAAAGTCTTTCTCTCTCGAAGTAGCCTCTCTCTAAAGTTGGGGCACCCTAAAACAATGTTAGGTTATCCTATTTATACCAAGGGCCCTCAAATTACACAAAAATAAGTCAAAACGCACATTCCCGTCGCCATGGTCCGGACGGGGTTTCCCGTGGTCCGGACTACCAATGCAGAAGGTTCTCTGATGCTCGCAGCAACCATGGTCCGGACGGGGAAAAGGGTGGTCCGGACCATGGTACCAAAATTTTGCCATTTGGTCCCCGTTTGTTCCTCTTTGCTTCCTCGACGCTTCTAGACCCCTCCAAAGCATGTTTCCACGTCGTTGGGCACTCGGCACCTGTAACACCATTAACCAACAAATGCTAATCAAATAACAACCTAATTTGCCTAACAAAGTATAAGTTAACGAGGTTCAATGGGTGCTTTTCAGCACCTATCAGCAAACCTCTGACATAGAGTGGTGAGAAGAGCGCACAGCCGCCATGCCCTCGACCTTTGTAGAAATCCTTTAGCACCAAGTGAACGGGAAGTGGGTAAACCATCATTGAGATAAACTTAACAAAATAACCATAAACCATCTTCTTCTTCTTTTTTTCGCACTTCTGTACAACGGAAAGGGTGGGGAAGGGATGGCTGTTTAAATAGGCCACCGGGAGAAATCGCCATAAATGGACTTTTGCTTGGTTGCCAAGAATGAAGTGTCCCGTGCATGAACAGCTGTGAAATTTAAACCCAATTAATAACCATCTTAATACTTAACTAATGTAACTTTTCTTTCTTCGTAGTTCTTATTAATTATTTCATGCTCTTGGAGAATAGACAATAGGGTGTGGGACCCACACACTTGTAGGTGGGACCCACAAACTATTGTCATCAGGGGACGAGCTAGTAACGCTCCACAAGCATGACATTATTTTCCCTACTTGTGTGGCATTAATACATGCACCTAAAAATGCAAAACATAAAGGACTCACAATTTCATTGAAATTATTTTTGTCAGTTACCTAGCTACTTGCTGATATAGCATGAACAACAACCATTTTGTCCTCACGCAGAAAGAATTGACAAACGCATTGAGAAAAGATGACTGCCATGAAATCATCGTACACCATCTTCTCCTCTTGTCGATAACAAAAAAAACTAATCTTACTTGCATCTTTTGATTTTTGGTGCATGTATAAACTTTGGTATGGAGTTATATAAGCATTGAGAGCGGAATAAATTGAAGTCGCAGTATCACCAAATATTGTGGTGGTTATCAAGTCGCCTATTATTTTTCCCCCAAAAAGCGTAATTTTATTGCTTTGGAAAAGAAAATTTGGATAATTTGGATACGCCATTATTGACTTGTGCAATTCATTATTTTTCTGTAAATGTTCCAATTAGGAATCTTGTGATCATTTATGTCAGAGGTCGTAACGTCCTAATCACAAATTAGGTATATCTATTATCTGTATATGAACCTGTACAATTCATTATTTTTCTGTAAATGTTCCAATTAGGAATCTTGTGTTCATTTATGTTAGAGGCCGTAACGTCCTAATCATAATTAGGTATATCTATATCTATATATGTACCTGTACAATTCATTATTTTTCTGTAAATGTTCCAATTAGGAATCTTGTGTTCATTTATGTTAGAGGCCGTAACGTCCTAATCATAATTAGGTATATCTATATCTATATATGTACCTGTACAATTCATTATTTTTCTGTAAATGTTCCAATTAGGAATCTTGTGTTCATTTATGTTAGAGGCCGTAACGTCCTAATCATAATTAGGTATATCTATATCTATATATGTACCTGTACAATTCATTATTTTTCTGTAAATGTTCCAATTAGGAATCTTGTGATCATTTATGTCAGAGGCCGTAACATCCTAATTCATCACAATTAGGTATATCTATATCTATATATGTACTTGTACAATTCATTATTTTTCTGTAAATGTTCCAATTAGCTAGGAATCTTGTGATCATTTATGTCAGAGGCCGTAACGTCCTAATCACAATTAGGTATATCTATATCTATATCTATATATGTACCTATACAATTCATTATTTTTCTGTAAATGTTCCAATTAGGAATCTTGTGATCATTTATGTCAGAGGCCGTAACGTCCTAATCACAATTAGGTATATCTATATCTATATCTATATATGTACCTATACAATTCATTATTTTTCTGTAAATGTTCCAATTAGGAATCTTGTGATCATTTATGTCAGAGGCCGCACACACACACACACACTCACACACACTGATACTTCAGGGTGTTCAAATGAGTTTGCACACCTCGATTAATCTCTAGGAAATCAATCCCACTTTCCACGTATGTGCAGGATGCTTGATTAAAATCTAAATAAAGCCGCCATAAGGGTTGTCATCTGTACCACAAAAAGCAGTGTATAAAACATCGTTATATTTCCGAGTACCAGTAGTAGCCAAATGAGTTTTCCATGTAAAGCAAGATGCCGGCTAATTACTGCTTGTCATACTTTTTTTTTTTTGCACGGCAAAAAAGATTTTATTAATCAAATATCGAAGATACAAGATTAAACGGGGCAAGAGAAGACAAAAAAGTCTCGCGAGACCCAAAAGATTGGAAGATTGTCAAGAAGACAACCAAACAATCAAACGAAAACCAAAACCCCAACACCTAAAACGACCAAAGAGCACCAAACCCCCAAAACCACCTACAAGCAAAACCGAAAGAAAACACCTTCACAAGCCAAAAGCCACCACCACAAAAAACCTAAAACAATTAACCTCCTAAAAAAGATCACACCCTTAATCAGGAACAACCCTTGCCTTATTAAGGGCTTCCAACTCGGCAATTTTACTTATGACCTCATTCTCATCACCATCATAGCTAAGACCAAATAGCTTGTCAACTTCCCATATGGCTTGAGCTTCATCTAACAAAATTCTATTTCTGTTGTTTATATCCCTTGAGGAAATAGATGCAGATAGAGCAGCAGATGCCACTGCTGACCTTAGAACAACACACTTCTTTTTGTTCCCTTTTCCTTTGATGTCACTTGTGTTTATTCTAGAGTACCCCAGAATTTCGTTAATGCTCTTTTTGTATTTTTTTCCTTTTTTCCCTTTGGTTGTTGTTTGGAAAGGCATATGGATTGCATCAGAATGGGTTGCCGCCTCATCAAACTTCATTTTAGTCCCAAGATCTGTATCTGCCACCTCTACAATATCTTCCAAAATGTTTCCCAATTGTCTCGCAGCTGCAGTATCCTCGAATGACTCAATTTCCTCATTCGAATCGCCTATCAAAGAGTCACAGTTGGAAATAAAATCTTCGGTTTTTCTCTCAAACGAATCTGGCATAATTGGATCATCTGCCACAATATTATGGAGTAGACTTCATATACTGCTTGTCATACTTGATGTAATTCGAAGTTGTTATGGAGTAGATATTTAAGGAGAGAGTGAGAAGATGTACCTAGTACCCAATTTCTGCATGAGAGATTATCTCATGATCAATGATCATGGGTGAATTTAAAACTAAAAATCTTTTTTTTAAATAAAAAATGTTATGGGTGAATTTTTTTCCCAAGGATTAATATCTATGTCGAACTTATATATTCTTTTCATAAAACGGTTATATTTAACAGTAACAACAAATTCTAGGCAAGGGCAAAACGGTGAAAAAGAAGTAAACTATGCTATTCTTAGTATACATCAAGGACTACTTTACTGAAAAATACATCTTCTCCGAATATCATTCAAACAGTTTTCCAGATTTATAACCTATATGCCGGAACTGACCCCAACCGATGCGACCTTAATTAGGTTGAATGGCCGCTCCATAAACTGAAGTCTCTTACCACAATTATTTTTATTTTGCACAAGCTCTTGCCTGTGGAAAAGGTGGGCCACAGAATTTTACGTGTGATTCGAACTAGAGCCTTGTACTTGTAAGACACTATTCACTATTTCGTGTTCTTGTTATGTTACATGAGCTAATCCTTTGAGTTTCCCCAAAATTCTTTTCCCATTTGTTTTCGTTTTTGGTTAGTTTTGGTACACGGATTTCTTTTAAAAAATAGTACACCGAATGCAGTGATATTTTTTTTTTGAAAGGAAAAAAAAAGATTTTATTAATTAAATATCGAAGATACAAAATTAAAAAGGGCAAGAGAAAGGCATAAAAACGAGTAGTGGAATCCCATCAAAGATGGCATCACACCCGGCGACAATCATTTGCATCTCGAGACCCAAAGGAAAGCCTCCATACAATCCAAACGAAAAGGTTGGCAAGAGGTCAACATAAAACACTCAAAAAAATCGCCCCATCCTCAACAAGGCAAATGAAAAATCCAAAAATGCACCCAAAAAGCCCAACATCACAATAAAAACTAGGACCCTTCCTTCTTCTCCTCCTCAGCCAACATGGCTCTATAACGCGCTTCATCTATTTCCTTCATTTTGGAAATTTGGCTAGTGACTTCCCCTCATCACCATCGTAACCAATTCCCATTGTCTTTTGAAAATCCCAAACCGCTTTTGCCTCATTTAGATACTTTTTTCTGGAAAGCACTTCATCAATTTCCTCTATTTGAGCAATCTTACTAATGACTTCCCCTTCAACACCATCTAACCCTATCTCCAATGTCTTCTCAATATTCTCAACCGCTTGAGCCTCATTAAGAAGGATTCTATTCCTATTATTTATCCCGAATGCAGTGATCCTAGTGAAGTGTGAGCATCATCTAGGATGAATGCAGCTAGCATTTTTCCTGTGAAAACAGCAAAAATGAAGATGTACTGTATATTTATTTCCTCTCAGTGTTTTTCCTTCCTCGTCTTTGTCTTTTGGTCTTAATTGGCATTGTCTTTGATAATCTGTTTCTCAGTAAACCCATATTTTTATGCAATACAACATTTTAATGTCAATTTGGGTCTTCCACTCCCGTAACGTTACTATCCATATCCAAAACTATCACATCAAGATTCTTAACTACTGCCTTTACAGGTTTACAATAGATACATCGGGCTGAGTTTTTCAAAAGATTTTAGCAACCCAGTTGCTAAAATCAAACATGATTTTAACAAATGAATTAACCAGATAAAATCAACCGTGATTTTAGCACCTGGTGAACTCATTTGCTAAATCAACCAAACAAAAAACTTATTGGCCTTGTTCGTTTGGTAGTTTTAGTTTAGTTTTAATGATGTCCAAAGGTGTAATGAGTGGAGAGATAGAGAGAGAAATGAGAGAAATAATGATGTCATCAAAACTAAAACTAAAACTAAAACGAAACTGGGAAACGAACAGGGCCATTATAGTCTATTTTCTCCCAACTTCTTCTCTATAGGTGCTACACTTACCATCTCACGAACGGTTTTATTTTTAATCATCTCTTCTAGTCTTACCAAACATCTATCTGAGCATTCTCATTTCAGCTACACTCATGTTACTCACACATCATATTAGGAATCATGTCACAAAGATTTGATGGAGCTTTTTCGTGCTGGTTGTTAGATACCTAACGGCACAACCCTCTTCCTTTATTAGTGTTGGAACCGGCTGGGAAAATGACGGTTTAAGCACGTCCTAGGCAGAGTTACCCCTATTTAACCACAACAAAATAAGTACGTAAGTGATATCACAAAAATGTGTAATGAATGAGCCAAAAATATGAGTACCATATGCTAATAACACTCGTAACAGGCACCATGTATACCATTTTCCAAAACTACTCGTGCAACCATTTTCAAAAATTACTCGTACCATATATATAATTCTAAGGTACATCCTTTCATAACTAAACAAAAACATGTGTAACATACACCAAAATTAATTATGTGTAACATGTACCAAAATTATGCGGAACAGACACAAAGAAAAGTAGATAACATTCTACGATACGGCCTACTCTTGTACCGTAGCTTTCTCCTTTGTTTAGATATACTCGATCAAATGAGGATCTTCGCTAAAGTCATTTTAGCGAAGATAAGAGAAGAAAAAGAATACGTTATTTAAAATATGGTCAAAAGTAGGGGCCAGTGCAATTAGGGAGGCAATTTTTGGGCCATTTGCTCAAGTTGATGCTATTTTGTTTGCTCAAGCTTTTCTTAGGCTTGTAGTTTTTGGGCCAGTTGATCCATTGGGCATGCTGTTTGCCTTTGTTTCATTTTGTGTGGGTTTGTTTCGCTTTAGGTTCTTGGATTGTTTCTCTGGTTGTGTTGATCTAGTATCAACCTTCTTGTATCTCTTTAATTCTCTCTCGATCAATATAGTTCTTCTTTGCTGATCGGAAAAAAAATACTTATGTGTGTATGGTGTCTAGCTCCTCGGAAACCTTTTCTGATCGATCAAGCATTTCTTAAAGCATGGAACGAGTTAACCTGATGATTATGACGAAATTTACGGAAGTAAAGTTAGTTAATTTCTTCATTTTGTTATCTTCTTATCTTCTGCTAAACTATTTTTTTCCCCTTCTTGTCAATCCTTCTACAAGTTCATGATAAGACACAATAAAACTCTCCTTCACAAAACTTTAATAAATTTAATCCAAATACAGCGCTATTAAGCTACAAGCAACATTAGGAAAATGAGAAAGGCACAAAGTAACATATATCTGACTAGAAATTAAAAACCTCTAATGTTCTATACATTGTACACTATCTTTTATTCTCGTTGATAACCAAAAACAACCAGGCGTATTTGCACCTTCTGATTTTTGGTGCATGCATGTACAGTTTCGGCTGTTTTGGCCGGGTCAAGGAGTTGTATATATAGTCATTTAGAGTGAAAGATATTGAAGTCACGGTATCACCAAATATTATCGTGGTTAGCGTTTTTCCTTGAAAAAAGGTGGAAATTTTGTTGCTTTGGAAAAGAAAATTGGGATACTTAGGATACCCAATTAATGACCTGCGAAAATCGTCATTCCATCTGCCAACTTACTATGCACTCTTATAATTTTGTAGTATAGATTAATTTATTTATTGGGAGTAGATCAAATTAAATTCACCATATCACAAAATTTTAAGTTGTTATTAAGTTGCCTCTAAATTTTTTTTTATTACTCCCTCTGTCCCAATTTAAATGTCCCCTACGGGAGACTGTGCAAATTTGACCTTCAAAAAATAAAATACTTTTGGAACTACTTTTTAAATTTTTTTTGTATCGTTCAAAAGATCTCAAGTCTCAACAAGAACTTTTGAATGGTGTAAAAGTTTTTGGAAAAGAATATCTAGAAATTTGTTTTCTTTTAAAGTCAAAATGACACGACTTTACGTAGGAGACATTTTAAATGGGACAGAGAGAGTACTTTTTTTGGACATTCAGATACGCGGTTATTGACTTGCTGAATTATGCCAATACATTGTCAATTTTGCTGCAAATGCTCAAATTGATATTCTTTTTGTGATTGCATTACTTCATAGGCGTAACGTCTAAATCTCATTTAGATTCATGGAAACTAGCCCAACAACTGCATATATGTATATCTCTGAATGTCAAATTGGTACCAAATAAAACCAAGATGTACTACGAATCTTTTGTCCATGTAAAGCAAGATGGCAATTAATACACATTCGTCACACTTGGTGAAATTCATAGTTTTCATTGAGGGTAGATATTTAGAGATACTGATAAACAGAGTGTGGTAGCCAATTTCCCACGAAAGGAACTCCTTTGTTAGGACTATAAACGAATCGAGTTGCTCGCGCTACTTAGAGAGATAATTGGAGTGTGGTTGTAATGACCTGAAAATTAATTCTAAATCCTCGAAGGCAAATAATGTCTCCAATATAACAACTGATGGGCCCTAAAACCGCATAAGTATATACAATGATCTTAAAGTCCTCTTAAATAAATAATGCTCTAAAAATCTGTTGACAACAATATAGTCCTAAAAATACCTCAACTCCGGTCTCTACTATTCTGCTCCATACCTACCACATAAACTACACAGAAAGTACTGAAAGCCGGTTCGGCTATGGCTGAAAGCCTAGCCAGCGGTTCACCTTGACCAGTATGGCTGTTTAAGTCTAGGGTTGGGCTGGTTTAAGCGCAAGAACGGTTTGGCGAAATAGGAAAGAAATATCTATTTGTGAACAAATTCTATAAATACAGCCTTAAATCGTCTTTTAGGGTACGAAACTCATTATTCTGAGTAAAAAGTTGATGTAACTCTTGAGAGAGCTTGAGAGAGAACTTGTAAATATTTTTGCCATCAATCATAGTGAACTTGTGTCTGTCAGGAATGTGTCTTGAATTTTCCATTTTGGTTATTTCCATATAAGGTTTTGACTTCTATGGCAATAATTTGACCACTGTATTGCCAACCTAGTTAGGATGTCCGGGTTTCGTAGTGACGCCTTCTTGCCTTTGGTCCTTTTAATCATGCTTTTGGTCCTTTTAATCATTGTAATGTGTTTCCAATAATTAATAAATTTCTTTTGCCAAGAAAAAAAAAGAGTTTCTACTGTGTTTATGCTTCTATGACAAGGCTTTGATTTTATTTGTAGTATATAGATACCTTGTGATATTCTAGAAGCTAGTAATGTTTTTTTTTTGGGTGCCTTTCAAAGCTTTTTAAGAGTTTATGCAATAGTGTTAGGGTTTTAGTCCCTGGTGAGTTCTGAGTACTTAATTACTCTTCGTATCTCTTTGTTTCGAGATTCAAGAGTGCTTCAGTATGTGGAGTAACGGGTGTAGCCGGTTCCGTTGTAATATTGCTCCTTGGTTATAGTGAATTCTCTCTCACTCCTCGCCCATGGAGTACATCTTGCTTCGTTCTTGGTGGGACCACGCACGTATATCTTGGTTTTCTTGTGCTTTCACTTTTTTTTTTTTTGCTTACTTTTTTTTTTCTCACGGCTTGACATTAAAAGGGGGTGTGTTTAAATCCCAATAGTGTCTTGCTTTCAATTTGCTCTTTGTATTTATTTTGTAATTCATAGGGTTCCAAGATCCGTAGGGAGTGTGTGTTGGTGAGATCGAGAGCGTAGTTCAATTCGATTAATCTCAACAAATTAAACAATAGGAAAAAGCTCCTAAAAAACCTTTTCTGATCAAGCATTTCTTCATCATTTTGTTATCTTTTATCTTCAATTTATAATTTTTTTCCTTTGTCAATCCTTCTACAAGTTCATCGTAAGACACACAATAAAATTCTCCTCAACAAACCTTTTATAAATTTTCGATCCAAATACATGCAGCTACAAGCAACATTAGTAACATGAAAAGGCACAAAGTAACATACATGCATCTCATTAGAAACTAAAAACCTCTAATGTTTATTAATTTTTCTTGGCCAGCAAAGTGGGCATCCCTCGGAAATTGAGAGGTGAGAAGAGAGCACAACCACCATGGCCTCGACCAACATAGAAATCCTTAAGCAACACCCGAACGTGAAGTGGGTAAACCAATGACATAAACTTAACCAAAAAAACCCAAACCATCTTCACCACCTCGTTCTCTGCAAGGGAAGGGATCGATGGCTCTTTGAGAGAGAGAGAGAGAGAGAGAGAGAGAGAGAGTGAAGGGATCGATGGCTCTTTGAGAGAGACAGAGAGAGAGAGAGAGAGAGAGAGAGAGAGAGTGAAGGGCCTCAGAGAAGGGATCGATGGCTCTTTGAGAGAGACAGAGAGTGAAGGGAAGATTTAATAGCAGAAAGAAATCTTGTAGAGGAAGCAAGCAAAAGGCAAGAATTCGGTGGCAATTGGTAATAATAATTAGGAGTTAATAACGCCCCGGTGCAACCAGCTGTCTCCCGCTACTGTGTGGGACCGGTACCTTTACAGGTGGGGCCCACGAACTGTTGTTAGAGGGTAAAGAGCTAGCAATGCTCCACAAGTATGACATTATATTTTTCCTCCTAGTGTGGCATTGCACCTACAAAATAGAAAAAATAAAGCACTCACAGCTTCAAATTATTTCGGTTAGTAACCTAGCTACTTGCTGATATAACATGAATAAAAACCAATATATATTTTTTTTTTCACGAAGAAAAATTTGGGTCAACGCCTTGAGGGATGATGATTGCCATAAAATCATCGTAGACCATATCTCTTCTCGTCGATAACAAAAAAACTAATCGTATTTGCACCTTTTGATTTTTGGTGCATGTATAGTTTTGGGTCGAGGAGTTATATAGGCATTGAGAGTGGAAGAAATTGAAGTCACGGTATCACCAAATATTATTGTGGTTATTAAGTTTCCTATTATTGCGTCTTTCCTAAGAAATGGCGGTAATTTGGTTGCTTTGGAAAAGAAAATTTCGATACTTTGGATACGCAAGTAGCCAAGTATATATTGACCTGTACAATTCAATATTTAGCTGTAAATGTTCAAACTAGCAATTTTATTGCATGTGATTATGTTATCTCGGTGACCAACTTAATCTCAATTAGGTTCATTAGCAGCAAACACGCGGGACCATTGTATTTATATTTTGGTAGCTTAGGGTGTTTAAATCAGTTTGTAAAGCTTCACTAATCTCTTGGATATCAATTTCTCTTTCTACCAAAATACGATTGCATTTTTCTCCATTAATAGACGAAACACTTTCTTTTTTGTTCGCAACAAGATTTTATTAAAAGTAGGGATGTCCACGGATCGGATACGGATCCGATCCGATCCGCTCAGAGCAGATTATGATTTTTAAGATCCGGAACCGAACCGAACATTCACGGATCGGATCGGATCGGGCGGATTTGACAAATTAAAGAAGGATTATTGAGCGGATTGAGTGGATCGAGCGGATTCGATCTGATCCGGATCCGGAACCGCTAGATTAGAAATTCTCGATCCGGAACCGAACCGAACATTCACGGATGGTTCGGATCGGTTCGGATTGGTCGGATTGGCGGATCCGCTGGACAACCCTAATTAAAAGGACTATGTTTACCACTTTCATAACTAGCCAGCAGTTCACCTAGACCAGTACGACTGTTTAAGTCTAGGGTGAGGCTGGTTTATGCACAAGACAGGTTTGGCGGGCGAAATAATGTCTCCAATATTACAACTGATGGGCCCTAAAACCACATAAGTATATACAATGATCTTAAAATCCTCTTAAATAAATAATGTTCCAAAATTTTTTGAACAACAATATAGTCTTAAAAATACTCCAACTCCGGTCTCCACTATTCTGCTCCATACTTGCCCCACATAAACTACACAGGAAGTACTGGAAGCCGGTCCAGCTGTGGCTGGAAGCCGGTCCAGCTGTGGCTGGAAGCCGGTCCAGCTGTGGCCGAAAGCCGAGCTAGCAGTTCACCTAGACCAATATGGATGTTTAAGTCTAGGGTTGGGCTGGTTTATGCGCAAGACCGGTTTGGAGGTTTGGCGAAATAGGAGATTTGCGAACAAATTCTATAAATACAACCTTAAATCGTCTTTTAGGGTTTGAAAATCATTATTCTTAGTTAAAAGTTGACGTAACTCTTGAGAGAGATCGACTGAGAGAGAACTTGTAAATATTTTTACCATCAATCATAGTGAACTGGTGTTGTTCCCGAGGAGTAGGCAGTTGCCGAACCTCGTATATGTTGTGTCTATTATATGAATGCACCTTGAATTTTCGATTTTGGTTTTTTCCATATAAAGTTTTGACTTCTATGACAATACTTTGACCGTTTTATTTTTGGGAAGTCCCTTTATGTTTAAACTTTTAGGCTTTGATTTTGTTTATAATATATACATACCTTGTGGTATAATGGAAGCTAGTAAAGGATTTTTTTTTTTTTGGAGTCTTTCAAAGCTTTTTAAGAGTTTATGCAACAGTGTTAGGGCTTTAGTCCCTGGTGAGTTGTGAGTATTTAATTACTCTTGGTATCTCTTTGTTTAGAGATTCAAGGGTGCTTCAATTTGTGGAGTAACGGGTGTAGCAGGCTCCGTTACAATCTTGCTCCTTAGTTATAGTGAATCCTCTCTCACTCATCGCCCGTGGAGTACATCTTGCTTTGTGTTTGGTGGAACCACGTATATCTTGGTGTTCTTGTGCTTTCGCCTTTTTTTTTTTTGCTTTATTTTTCTCGTGGCCTGACATTAAAAGGGGGCGTGTTTAAATCCCAACAGTGTGTTGCATTAAATTTGCTCAGTGTATTTTTTTTGTAATTCATAGGGTTCCAATAGCCGTAGGGAGTGTGTTGATGAGATTGAGCGCGTAGTTCAATTCGATTAATCTCAACAAAATTAATAGGAGAAATCCTACAATACACACCTTTATTTGAATGTGTACTGTGTCTAGCTCCTAAAAAACATTTTCTGATCAAGCATTTCTCATAAAAAAACCTTTTCTGATATTCAAGCATTTCTTCATCATTTTGTTACCTTCTTATCTTCACTTTATCATTTTTTTCCCCTTTGTCAATCCTTCTACAAGTTCATCGTAAGACACACAATAAAATTCTCCTCAACAAACCTTTTATAAATTTTCGAGCCAAATACATGGAACTATTAAGCTACAAGCAACATTAGTAACATGAAAAGGCACAAAGTAACATACATGCATCTCATTAGAAAGTAAAAACCTCTAATGTTTATTTCCAGTTCCACTGTGTACAATAGCTTAGAAGAACTTGTATCATCCTTCTATCCTACACACGGTTCGAACCAGTGGCGGACGCAGGATTGCCATTTTCGCCTAATTTGCAGGGGCCGCTCTTCAGTAATTTTACAAAAAAATCTCAAAGTACATTAAAAACATCGGTCACAATCTAAAGATTATAACCATTTTATTAAATCTTGATTTATTGCGCATACGAAAAGAAAAAAAATATGAAACCGCCATTTTAGAAACTTTTAATTATCCCTGAGCTAGCTCTGATTTCTCTCGCATTCGATTTCACTTTTTATTTCTTAAATAAAAACACATGATTCCACTACTGTTTTTGAAATTCATGTTTCCATCTTTGCACCAATAATGGAATTAATTTTTGTTTATTTGATTAAATAATTCAATTTCCAACATATATAATTTCCTTATCTCCCTCACAAAATACAATTGCATTTTGCTCCAATAATTGAAGAAACACCTATTTTTTTTTTTTTTTTTATCGCAACAAGATTTTGTTAAAAGGACTATGTTGTCAATTGCAGCCTGGTACTAGCTAGGCTTGAGCTCATTCGCTTAGGTGAGCCTGGTACTAGCTAGGCTTGAGCTCATTCGCTTAGGTGAAGAAATAAATTCAAAAGGGCCACAATTGAAACAAGCCTCGAGTTGTTCCCAAGCAGCTTATATTGTTTGCGGCCTTACCTCGCCGAGGAAATCATACTGTTAGTCTGTCACAGTGTCACATCGATCTTGATGGTGGTATTTTGCTGTATATCATACAGATTAGGAGAGTGAATGTTCTACGCAAGTTCTATGTTACCTTTTTTTTTTTTTGCTTTCTGAATGGTTTAATGCTTCCACAAGTTCTATGACCAAGCCAATACAGAGTCGGTTTTTTTAACGGCAAAAATAAATTTTATTAATCTTTGAAATTTGGAGTTACAAAGATTAAAAAGAAAATGAGAACAACGGCATCAAAACAAAGAGGTAACATCCCAAGCATGTTGGCACCTTAACTTTAACGAGTCGAACTCGAGATTGTTAACGAACCTTAATTAACGTGTCAAAAATCTGGAATTGATCCCACCAGATGCTGTTAGGATTTTCGCAACCCCACAACACCCCTACGGATCTTGGAAACAATGAATCACAGAACAGAAAAACAAGTAATTGTGCGTAATGAAAAACAGAAAGAAAAACGAGACACAGATATACGTGGAAAACCTCAACGCGAGGAAAAACCACGGGAGCCACACCAGTCCACTATGAAATCGAAATCAAGAGTACAAGTCTTCTCGCAATCTCTCTGAGATCTGCGTTTTCTCTCGCCTCTCTCTCTGTTTTCTTTAAAAACGTCTTACCCTAATTACACACTAACATCGAAATAACTAGGTCGGGCCTATAGCCGAAATTACACACCGAAGTCTCTCAAATATCGTGTCCCGTGGGGGCTTCGGGGGTACTACTGAAGGTTGTCTGCACCCCAACAAATGCCACGTTAGGAGTTAGGTCGAATTGATGATCGGTCCGTAAACCGAATTCTCTTACGACAACTATTTTTGCAAAAGCTTGTGCAAGAATTTTACTTTCAGTGTGAGTCAAACTAGAGACTTGTACTTGTAAGACACTTCCTGTTCTTGTTAATTGAGCTAATTAATCCTTTGAGTTTTCCCAAAATTATCCTTTTTGTTTTTTCGTTTTTGGTGCACAGATTTCTTCTAAAAAAGGTACCCGGAATGCAGTGATCCTAGTGTAGAGTGAGCATCATCTAGGATGAATGCAGCTAGCATTTTTCCTGTGAAAACAGTAAAAATGAGGATCTATTTATTTCCTCTCTCAGTCTTTTTCCTTCTTCGTCTTTGTCTTTTGGTCTTAATTGGTTTTGGGCCTTTGGCTTTGATAATTTGTTGAGTATGCTACAGTACACACTTCCAAAAATTTTGGTGTGGTAACCAAAAGAAAAATTGTCACTCATACCGAAAAAATTCGCAACTACTATCAAAAGGTGTATGTAACCAAAAAATACGTAACTATCTTGGGTATAGTGTACAGCTGTATTTATAAACCAAACCGAGCTTTATATTCCAGTCAATTGGAATCGGTTTCTTGAATAAACAGAGATGTTGTTTAGGTCATTAATCCTTTCAAATCTTCCACCGAATACACACCCTTACTTGAGTGTTAATTATGGTGTCTAGCACCTCAGAAACTTTTTCTGATCAAGCATTTCTTGAAGCGTGGAGTGAGTTACCATGATGATTAATACGAAATTTACGGAAGTAAAGTTTTAGTTTCTTCATTTTGTTAATCTCTTAACTTCTGGTAAACCATTTTTTCCCCCTTCTTATCAATCGTTCTACAAGTTCATGATTTTTTTTGCACGCCAAAAACAAATTTATTAATCTTTGAAAGCGGGTTACAAAGATTAAACGGAAACCATGGCGAAACGGCATCACAACACAAAAGAGACATCCCAACTAGGTTGACACCCCTCTTTGCGACAATCATATGCCACCACGGCCCGAAAGGGGAATGGAAACAAAAGGTTAACAAGGGATCAACCTAATGATATAATACAACCAAAACCAAACTACGTTACAGACAACCCAATCTAATCACCAGAGGACATAACAGGCCAATCCTTGGTTGAATTGAACCATAAAATCACCATCGAGAGTAGTAGTGAGTGCCCATTGAATCTGGAAACTTAGAAACAGAAAATAATGCAGCAGCAGCAGCCATATGTTAAGAGCTAACTGGATCTCAGAACGGCAAAATAAAGCAATAGCAGCAGCAAAATAAAACAGCAACAGCAAGCCAAATGTTAAGAGCTAACTGGATTTCAGCACGGCAAAGTAAAGTAGCAGCAGCAAGCCATATGATGAAAGCTTCAAACCCAGATATCAAAAAAACTGTGGTAAAGCAGCTAAATTCCCCATGAATGATCTGAGCTTTTAGATGGAGAAGTAGGATAATGTGCAGCTACAATATTCACTCAGAAAGCCTTGAGATGACAAGCTGATCTCATCATAGAAAAATCATAAATTGGATCATGACAATTTCCAAATGATATGAGAGGAAGTACTATAAAACAACCTGACAGACTCAACCACCCAGACAACCATAAGGACCCGACAGACTCAACCACCCAGACACAAACTAAGGGAAAGAGACAGAGACCACAACCACCCAGACCCAAAGCAGACCCAACAAGTCACCAATAAAACTGTCCTTCACAAAACTTTTATAAATTTGTAATCCAAATACAGCGCTATTAAGCTACAAGCAACATTAGGAAAATGAGAAAGGCACAAAGTAACATATATCTGATTAGAAATTTAAAAACCTCTAATGTTTATTTTCAGTCCCACTGTGTATCATCCTTCAATTATACACACAGTTCAAATTAAACCACCACCACCACCATTTTTGTTGGCCGGCAAAGTGGGCAGCCCTCGGACATAGAGTGGCGAGAAGAGAGCACAACCGCCGTGGCCTTGACCAACGTAGAAGTCCTTCAACAACACACGAACAGGAATTGGGTAAACCATTGAGATAAGCTTAACCAAAAAACCATAAACCATCTTCACCACCTCTGTGCAAGGGAAAGGGGTAGCTGTTTAAATCCTGGCAATACACCACCATGAACGTATGCAGCTTTATATAGGCCCCTGGAAAGGGGTGGCTTGGTTAACAAGAAGTCATTAATATGCGGAGCCTAAGCCTAGCTGTGCAAAATTTAATATAAATTAATAACATTTCATAATTCGCAATTAATATTTGTTTGGTGCGCATCTGTCTCAGACTTGGGTGTGGGACCCGCACACTTATAAGTTGGGTCCACAAACTGTATTGAGGGGTGAAGGGCTAGCAATGCTCCACAAACTGACAAAGATGACATCATTTTTCCAACGTGTGAGGCATTACACCTCCAAAATGCAAAAAAAAAATAAAAGATTTGCAATTTCTGATTATTTATGTTCCGTACCTTGCTTCTTGCTGATATAACATGGACAACAACCAATTTTTTCTCTTGCAGAAAAATTTGGACAAACGAATTGAGAAAATGATTGCCATGTAATCATCGTAGACTGTCTACTATTTCGTTGAGAGCCAAAAAACTAATCGTTTTTGCACCTTTTGATTTTTGGTGCATGCATGTATTGTTGCTGTTGTTTCGGGTTGAGGAGTTATATATATAGTCATTGAGAGTGGAAAAATTGAAGTCACGGTATCACCAAATATTATCGTGGTTATTAAGTTGCCTATTATCGTGTTTTTCCTTTTAATAAAGGTGGAAATTTTGTTCCTTTGGAAAAGAAAATTTGGATACATAGGATATGCAATTATTGACCTGCGCAATTCGTTATTTTGCTGGTTCAAGTTGTCCACATGAGTTTGCAAACCTCGACTACTCTCTAAGAAGTCAATTTCACTTTCTAGTAGCAGGATGCTCGATTAGGAGATTGTTTAGGAGCTGCCTTTTGGATTATGGAAGGAGGCCAAGAGGGAGAGTTGGCACATTTTTTCACAGACTATGAGGGTATAAATGTACAATGAAAAGGAAATCACAAAAAAAAAAAAAAACTAATCCACTGTACAAAAAATGAAAACAAATTACTCCCTCCGTCCGGATTTGTTGGTCCATTTTGGAGATTCCAACTTTTTTTCCATTACCTTTTGAGTTTGTTAATTTCCTATTTCATCCCCAATCCCTCCATTTAATACTCCCTCCATTCTAATTTGACTACAAAATTACATGCAATTTTCAAACTAAAAAATAATGTGGTTACAAACAGAAAAATTTAATCAATATGGATCTTGTTTGATAGATCTCATTGAGAGCTTTAATACGGTGCAAAAAAATTCAAAAATGTAAACACATTATTTTAAAAAAAATAGTTTTTGAGTTGTTATTTTAAGTTTTAGAAAATGGGCAAAAAAGTAAATTTTGCATACTTTATCCTTTAACTTTTGAAAATGGATATACATTTTAGGACTTGAAAAAGTATGTTTGTGGACCAACAAATCCGGACGGAGGGAGTACAATTTAAAGCTTTGTTGGTTGGAATGAAGAAAAAATAATATCGTAATGTTTTTTTATTTGAATGCTATAAAAGAGTTGGAGAAAGCATTTATTATTATATAAAAAAGGACCATATATAACAATACCTAATTATATAACCCGCACCGTAGAGTTTAAGGGAGCCCTCATGCAATAATTCAATCTCCAACATATATAATTTCATTATCTCCCTCACAAAATACCGGTCTTCTGCCGTATATCATACAGATTTATGACCAAACCAATACACAGTTTGACACACAATATCTTTCCCTTTATAAACCTTTCATTAAATTTACGATCCAAATACAACAAAAAAACAACATTGTAACAAGAGAATAGCCAAAACAACCATACATCTGATTACAAAAATTATCGATATGATAGCTCTGAAAAGCTTGCATCCATATCTCTCAATCATCCGTCCGCGCCCACCCCTAGGCATAAGAGAGTTCATGACAAGGGATAGACTCAACATTCGTCATATCTCTCAATTTGTGTATTAATTGTCTCTAACGTTATTTACTATTCCGAAGTACCAAAAAAAAAAAAAAAGAAGGCCCATGTCCTGTAGCAAATACAAAGACCAAAAAAGGGTTTTGGTTTCCTGGGATAATTTTGCTCCACAGATTCGTAATAAAAAAACATAATTGTCTGAACCACGATCGGTGGCCTCCCTCTCACTCACGATGTCCTCCTCCGTGAACCAACTCACCCTCTCTCTCTGTGAACTGCATAGACGATCAAAGACAACATGATCTCTCTTGTTGCCTCAGCACGCAATCCCTCAATTGACGTTACTGATTGTGTTTGGTGACTTGGATCCCTTCGTTGAAATAGATACATTCACGCTCCCCCGGGAAGTGCTCATGGATTACTATCTATGTCGAACTAATAATTCTTTTCATAAAACGAGTTATATTTAACAGTAACAACAAATTCTAGGAAAGGAAAAAACGGTGAAAAAGAAGTTAAAATATGATATTCTTATCATCAAGGACTATTTTGCTGCAAAATATCTTCTACGCACATTATTCAAGTAGTTTTCCAGGTTTATAACCTATATGCCGGAGCTAATTATCCTTTTTGAGTTTCCCCAAAATTCTTTTCCATTTAATAGTTTTCGTTTTTGGTTAGTTTTGGTATATGGATTTCTTTTTCAAAAAATGCACACAGAATGCAGTGATCGTAGTGAAATGTGAGCATACTCTTCTAGGATGCAATGCTTGATCCAATCTTTTCTGATCAAGCATTTCTTGAAGCATGGAGCGAGTTACCCTTATGATTAATACGAAATTTACGGAAGTTTCTTCATTTTATTATCTTCTTATATCTTCTGCTAAACCATTTGTTTTTCCCTTCTATTGAATCCTTCTACAAGATCATGATAACACAAAATAAAACTCTCTGGCCTTCACAAAACTTTTATAAATTTTCCAATCCAAATACAGCTATTAAGCTATAAGCAACATTATGAAAATGAGAAAGGCACAAAGTAACAATACACTGATTAGAAATTAAAAATCTCTAATGTTTATTTCCAGTTCCACTGTGTATAATAGCTTCCAAGAACTTGTATCATCCTTCAATTATACACAGGGTTTGAACCACCACCACCAACACCATTTTCCTTGGCCGGCGAATTAGGCATCCCTGGAAAATAGAGTGGCGAAAAGAGAGCACAGCAGCCATGGCCTTGACCAACGTAGAAATCCTTAAGCAACCAGCGAACGGGAAGTGGGTAAAACAATGACATAAACTTAATCAAAAAACCACAAACCATCTTTCACCACCTATGTGCAAAGGAACGGATCGATGGCTGTTTAAATAGGCCCCTGCAGGGAAGACGTCGCCATAAATGCACGTTTTCTTGCTTACCAAGAAGGTAAGTATTGGGAGCACATCTGTCCACATTTAATGGCAATTAGTAATCTTAATTAGTTAGCAGTTAACTCTTCGGTGCAACCATAAATATGTACTATCTGTCTCACACGGGTGTGGGACCCGTTCACTTACAGGTGGGGCCCACAAAATGTTGTTATGGGGTGAAGAGCTAGCAATGCTCCACAAGTATGACAATATATTTTTCCTCCTTGTGTGGTGGGATTACACCTAAAAAATGCACATAGTTTCAAATTATTTTGGTTGTTGCCTAGCTACTTACTGATATAACATGAACAACCACCATTTTTTTTCACGCAAGAAAATTTAGACAAACGCATTGAGGGAAGATGATTGCCATTAAATCATCGTAGACCATATGATCTCTCTCGTCGATAGCCAAAAGTAATCGTATGCAAAACTTCTGATTTTTGGTGCATGTATAATCTCGGGTTGAGGAGTTATATAGGCATTGAGAGTGAAAGAAATTGAAGTTACGGTATCACCAAATATTATGGTGGTTATTGAGTTGCCTATTATTGCGTCTTTCCCTAGAAACCACGGTAATTTGGTTGCTTTGGGAAAGAAAATTTTGATACTTTGTATACGCAAGTATTGACCTGTACAATTCAATATTTAGCTGTAAATGTTCAAATTAGCAATTTTATTGCATGTGAATCTGTTAGGTTATCTCAGAGGCCATAATGTCTTATAATCTAAAAAAAGGGTCGGTCACATTCCAAAAATAACCATTTTAAGTAGGAATGGCAACGGGTCAGGTTTGGATTGGGGGTGCTCCTTGCAAACTCGATCCCCAAACTTCACACTCACCTTTACACCCGTATCCATACCCAAATAGGGATACTTAACAGTCACCAAATCCATATCCATTTGGATAACAGGGGGAATCATGTGTAGCCTAGCAAAAACAGGTGACACGAGAATTACCCAATACCTAATTACACTTCGAAAAAGCGGCAAATCAAAAAGTTTTATAAAATCTTGCGAGATGAAATAGTTATTAAGTAAATACATATCTAAATACCGGTACCCGCCCCATCATATCTGGTACTCATTACATATACATCTCTCTTAGACAATTATATTTTTCTTATCTTAGTTACTGACGAATAATCCTTTTTTTATTTTGTACTAGCCACTTAGTTACTTATATATATCTTTGTTGCAATCCTTTTGGTTTCCTTTTATGTTATTTTTTCCTTCTTTTGCAATCCTTTCAGCATTTCGCTGGATTGGTCTGCTTTTGCACTATCATTGCTATGTGCTTGGATATGGCTTCTTAATTTATCTCGATGTACCATTTATCGAGTTATATTATAATTTTTTTCGCCGATAAAAAAAAAAAAATTCATTGTCTGTAAAAAAATCAATTTATTTGAGTACCAATAAGTACCATATCTATTGCAATTAGTGTAAAAAAGTTTGCTTTTTTGGAACCGGGAGTGACATGTGCCACCTGGTGCTTGACCGAAATCTTATACCTAATTTAATGGGTTGCCCCAAGCGTAGGGCGGAGACCGGTGTAGCATAATACCCGGTAAGACCGGAATCGAATCCACAGAGAAGGTGGAAAGTGTTTACTAAAAACTTGGGTTGCTAATGTTTAAACACGGCTCTTAGGTAGCCACCCTTGTGATTTGATTGGTGAATTAATTAACCTAAGAGAAAAACTGATTTTAATTAAATTATTTAAAAGAAAGTACGGTCGTAGGGTTCATAACACGGTGACCAGGTCCAGACAGTTTCGCTCCGTTCGGTGTTCTAAAAACGTTTGATTTTAGAGAGAAAAAGGTACCCCGAAAGATGCGACTCCTCGTGGTCGCCACCCATGTACAAAGAAAGAACGAGTTTTGGTCCCCTGCCTCCCACGTTGTCGACAATGCCCGGATTCGTCCACGGAAGTTCTTTAATAACCTAAAATTGCTTGTCCGTTTATTAATTCTGAAAATAGGAGCGAGAACATACTCAGCCCTGGCCACGGCGTGTTAATCACCCCGCGACCATACCTATGGAACTACTCACTCATATTAAACAAAACAGATAAGAGAAAATTCTGGAATAAAACATGCTATTAAACTAGAATAAGAATTAAAACAAAGATTCGAGTCTCAGAACGCGGACAAACTCCCGCGAACTGAGATTAATGTAAAGAAGACAGAGAATTACCAAAGCGATGCGAGAATCAGCGAATAAAACTGTAAAACTTCAATGGAAAAGTAACCCGGAAAGTAGAATCTCCAAAGGAAAAGTCGGCTCCTAATTGGAAGAAAAACAAAGTAAAGTTGGAACCCTAATTCTGCCTCAAAACTAGGTATTTATGTCTTTCCCGAAGCCCAAACACGTGGCAAAGTCAAACGGCCCATTTAGGGCTCTCGGTATCGATACAGGAGAAGTCCTGTATCGATACCCAGACGTTCTGTTCGCAGATGATGCCCACGGTATCGATACAGAGAAAGTCATGTATCGATACCGAGCCTCTAAAATTGCTTTTGGCTTGTTTGCTCGTCCTTGCTTGGGTCCCACCGGTTCCCAGCATGCCCAATGTCATGTGTCCACTTTACGTGCTCCTCCGGCCCGTTTCCTACAAAACAAACACAACAATACCCAAAACACAAGACAACACCGCATCAAGTGGAAAATGGAATAAATCGCGCCTCTAATGCGCTAATTCGCCCTACTTAGGCGCTTATATCTTGAGATATTGCGCGCCTATCACACCCCCCAACTTGAAGGTTGCTAGTCCCGAGCAACGAAAAGAATAAAACAAATAAATAAAAGGATAGATCTTTTAAACCCCCGGGCGGCCCCGGTAGGACGAGTGAAGTCTCGTGAGGGTTTTCAGCAGTGATAACCCACAAAACAAAAAGGACTCGGACATTTGAATGCAATTCAACCCAATCAATAGCTTCTCGAAGCACACAGTGACTGTCAGGCAAGTCAAAGACAAGACATTTCATCCATGGACAAAGTTAAACAGGTGAACTTCGCAGCAAACTTAGCACAAAAATTAATCCTTTCACCTACGATCAGATAGGGATTTATCACATAACATGCGTGTAAGTGAGAATCACCCATAGAAATTCACTAATCCCGAAAACAGTTCACACAATATCAATAGCCCGGTGTGTCTCTAAAACTCACCCCTTCCCCTATTGATTAATCTTTTTTTTCTTCTTTTTTTTTTTTTTTTTACCATTTTTTTTTCTTGTGGTCGTGCAATGCCTGGATCTGTCGGGCTTTCTAGTTGACCCATGTAACGAGCTTTAGGTCGGTCATCCCCAAGCCAGATGGCCTTAGGGTACCGGGTTTAAAGTGACCCCTCAGACTTAATTGCTCGAGTCAAAAAGGCTTTAGGGAGAGACCCAAACTAACCACCTTTAACCAATGCCTTCACAAGGTCTATCCATCTTGTAATGCGAACAATACGGTGGGAGCAAACCCCGATTGCCCGAATACTCAATGAACGCCCGGATAAGCAATACCAATTTAGCGCACAATGTAGGAAAGGGGTTCCAATTAGCCCGTGGGCGCAATCAACTAACACCGAACTATCAATAATATGTAAACCAAATTCAAGGCTAGTGAATGCTCAGAGTGGGACAGTACGCGTGAAAAGCATGAACTCAATTGATCAAACACTATCCAACTATAGATGATACGGCTAACTAAGTGCTTCCTAAACATCATGTTCACGAGCTTAAGTCTATTCATGAAATCGTATCGAGACTCCGACTCGCACAACAACCATTATAGCGCTAATTAGCAGTCATCAACCAAGAATAGTTACACCCAAACATCCAAATTTATTTATTTATTTATTTATTTTTCAAGACTCTAAATTTAAATAAGACAAGTGACCAAGTAATCCCTCCCCCCAACTTGAATAAAGCAATGTCCTCATTGATTGCTCAAACACTAAAAGAGAAGGACATAAATAAAGAGAGAGGAAAGAGATCACCTCGAACTAGCGGACAACACCAGATAGAAGTAGGTGGAGAAACGACCCCCCAACTTGGGCAAATCAACCTGCATGTGTTAGTCTGCAAGACACTAAACAAAAGAAAAAGAAAAGAAGGAAAAGAAACGCTACTACAGACTCTGCAAAACATTGAAATCCACCACTTTCGTCACGTGAAAGGCACGGGTACTACTTTTCTCCCTAAATATCTCACTTAAATTTGTGTAGAGAAGGTCATCATAACAATCCCGGGTAAGTCATGACTCAACAGTTTAAATCACTCAAGGTTTTTCCTTAAAGAAATCAGAGCGAGAGAGAGAGATCTTTGAAACGTGGAATTCGAAAATTAATCAAATCCACAAAGATGAATCCCATGAATGCACCACCCCACGCTAAGCTTTGCATTAAAAATTGAACTCGGCCAGACCACAAGAAAAGATATTTCGAGTAAAGCAATTGCCGAGTTCGTCTTAAAAATGGACGCATCTCTGAATGCTCCCATAAGACCAAATCAAGTTTCAAGCAGTTGACAAATTTTATAATAGACGGATGATAAACAAAATCAAACTTGTCAACACCGAGGAAGTCAACTTGTTGCACTTCCTTTAATACTGGTTGCCTAGAAGGGGAAGACTCAAAAGGAAGACATTCAATAAGAAGCTCGCTGCTTCCTTCCCACTTGATTGCCTCGTCTACAGCATAATCAGATGCAGTCCAACTTGTTGCTCCTATGTGTTATGTCCACATGTCTAACACTTCCCTTTCTTGCTCCACCCCGAGGGACGAGGGAACCTCTACCGCATAAGTATTATTACTCCGAAAACAAGCATTTTTAAACAAGTCTGACAGTGGCTCTAAATCTAACTTAGGCGGTTGGACCAACAATGGCTCAGGGCCCGGGTCCCAAGCGACTCCGCACAAATCTCCCGTTGCTAACAAATCCATCAAACTACCAATCTCTAGAGAATCTAAGAACGACGCCTCTTCAGCGGTAAGAGCAACTTCCAGAGGATCTTTAAACAACACATTGTCGACATGCTCCTTAACGAGCGTGTCGTCCAAACATACCGCAGACTCCTCTTCATTATCCTTGCTGCGAGTATCCTCATTGTAAACATCAACCCCTAACTTTGGTTCCACTAATAATTGCACTCCCTCCAAGTTCGGTTGTTCAACTAACTCAACCCCATCAGGGAAATTGTCCTCTAACATATCATCACAAGGAGGGGCAGACTCAAGGGAAACACGTTTGTCATGGAACTCGCCACCTCCTACAGACTCTGAAAAGTGTTCAGCGCACAAAGGCCGGTCAACTCCTTGATCTCTAGACTCACAGGAGCGAAAAAGGAAAATGTAGGCGGCCCGAATCAACAGTGAAAAATACATTGGAGGGCATTCGTTTTTCTCCTTGGGCTTAAGTGGGGAACACTGGGCGGTGAGCCCCTCATTCCCTCTAAACCCGGAGAACTGTTGTAAGCCCAAGTCAACCTCCTCTACATCGTTAGATAAATCTACTTCCTCTTCCTTAGGAGTAACCTCCTCATTCCCTCCAAACTCGGAAGGTTCCTCCAAACGATCATCAACCCGTCCCTCAATGAGAAGTGGGTCGACCTCCTCTCTTCTATTGACTTGAGGCGGAGAAGGAAATGTCTCCCACTCCTGTTGGATTTGTCCCACTGCCTCTGTGAGTTGAGTTAACTGGGACCTAAGGTTCTCAATTTCTTGGGTGGTTTCCGCGGTGAGGGTCATCTGCGATCGCACAATAGTTTGTACCATCTCCTCAAACTCCTCATCATGAGGGGGATAAGTCAGCTCTGGGGGTGGGCCAGTAGAATAAGGATCAAACCCTTGCGGGTCTTGGAAAAAGGAGCTAAATTGGGGCATGTGATCCTGGGCAGGTTCGAACGACTGTATTTCTTGCAGAGGCAAAGGCAGTGCCTGTGGTGGCACTAGGGGTTCGGAATACCACCCTGAAAAAGATGGGTGGTGGGACCCCCTAGATTGTACGTATTTGGATATGGATCTCACCGCTGATTAATAACACTCACCCTAGCCTGATTATTTCGATAAGCTTCCTTGAGTGTATAAAAACCGGAGCAGGTATAAACAGAATGCCCCCAACACTCACACATCTCACAGAATTCTTCCATTCTCACCTCGTTCACCCAGTTGTTTCCCTATTACTTTTTTTTTTTTTAGAATTTATTTTAGAATTTATTTAATTTTTTTTTTTTAATGAAGAAAGATAAAATTAAAACTAAAATTCACTAGACACTAACTACCCGAATTCTGAACACCTCTTGCCTTCCCCGGCAACGGCGCCAAAAATGCTTGACCGAAATCCTATACCTAATTTAATGGGTTGCCCCAAGCGTAGGGCGGAGACCGGTGTAACATAATACCCGGTAAGACCGGAATCGAATCCACAGAGAAGGTGGAAAGTGCTTACTAAAAACTCGGGTTGCTAATGTTTAAACACGACTCTTAGGTAGCCACCCTTGTGATTTGATTGGTGAATTAATTAACCTAAGAGAAAAACTGATTTTAATTAAATTATTTAAAAGAAAGTACGGTCGTAGGGTTCATAACACGGTGACCAGGTCCAGACAGTTTCGCTCCGTTCGGTGTTCTAAAAACGTTTGATTTTAGAGAGAAAAAGGTACCCCGAAAGATGCGAATCCTCGTGGTCGCCGTTTACCCATGTACAGCGAAGAAAGAGTTTTGGTCCCCCGTTCCCCGCGTTACCTGGGCTCCGACAATGCCCGGATTCGTCCACGGAAGTTCTTTAATAACCTAAAATTGCTTGTCTGTTTATTAATTCTGAAAATAGGAGCGAGAACATACCCAGCCCTGGCCACGGCGTGTTAATCACCCCGCGACCATACCTATGGAACTACTCACTCATATTAAACAAAACAGATAAGAAAATTACGGAATAAAACATGCTATTAAACTAGAATAAGAATTAAAACAAAGATTCGAGTCTCAAATGGACAAACTCCCGCGAATCGAGATTAATGTAAAGAAGACAGAGAATTACCAAAGCGATGCGAGAATCGGCGAATAAAAACTCAAAACTTCAATGGAAAAGTAACCCGGAAAGTAGAATCTCCAAAGGAAAATTCGGCTCCTAATTGGAAGAAAAACAAAGTAAAGTTGGAACCCTAATTCTGCCTCAAAACTAGGTATTTATGTCTTTCCCGAAGCCCAAACACGTGGCAAAGTCAAACGGCCCATTTAGGGCTCTCGGTATCGATACAGGAGAAGTCCTGTATCGATACCCAGACGTTCTGTTCGCAGATGATGCCCACGGTATCGATACAGAGAAAGTTATGTATCGATACCGAGCCTCTAAAATTGCTTTTGGCTTGTTTGCTCGTCCTTACTTGGGTCCCACCGGTTCCCAGCATGCCCAATGTCATGTGTCCACTTTACGTACTCCTCCGGCCCGTTTCCTACAAAACAAACACAACAATACCCAAAAGACAAGACAACACCGCATCAAGTGAAAAATGGAATAAATCGCGCCTCTAATGCGCTAATTCGCCCTACTTAGGCGCTTATATCTTGAGATATTGCGCGCCTATCACCTGGCCCACCTCCACCCCCTATAAACCTCCATTCCTGGTTGGTATACAATGCAGGAGTAAGGACAATGTGGTCAGTTGCAGCCTGATACTAGGCTTGAGCTCATTCGCTTAGGTGAATAAATAAACTCAAATGAGCCGCAATCGAAACAGGCCTTGAGTAAGGACTTTTTGGTGTCTTTTAAAGATTTTAATGATTTTATGCAAGAGTGTTCGGTTTTTAGTCTCTTTTGAGTTGTGAGTATGTACTCAATTACTCTTGCTATCTCTTTGTTTTGGATTGAAGGGTGCTTCAATTTGGGGAGTGACGGGTATAGCCGGCTTTGTCATAATCTTGCTCCTTCGTTACAGCCCGTGGAGTGCTTTGTGCTTGGTAGAACCACGTATATCTTGATGTTCTTGTGCTTTCGCCTTTTGTTTGCTTACTTTTGTTTTCTCATGGCTTGACGTTAAAAGGGGGTGTATTTAAATCCCAACAGTGTCTTGCTTTCTTTTCTTGCTTTCGATTTGCTCTTTGTATTTGTTTTGTACTTATAGAGTTCCACAATCCGTAGGGAGTGTGTGTTGGTGAAATTGAGCGCGCAGTTGAATTCAATTAATCTCAACAAAAACAATAGGAGAAATATAAGACACCTTGAATGTGTACGGTGTCTAGCTCCTAAAAAATATATTTTGATCAAGCATTTCTTCCAAAAAAAACCTTTCTGATCAAGCATTTCTTCATTTTGTTATGGATCTTCTTATCTTCTACTTTATCATTTTTTCCCGTTGTCAATCCTTCTACAAGTTCATCGTAAGACACACAATAAAATTCTCCTAAACAAACCTTTTATAAATTTTCGATACAAATACAGCTATTAAGCTACAAGCAACACTAGTAACAATGAAAAGGCACAAAGTAACATACAAGCATCTGATTAGAAATTAAAAACTTCTAATGTTTATTTCCAGTTCCACTGTGTATAATAGCTAAGAAGAGCTCGTATCATCCTTCTATCCTACACATTGTTCGAACCACCACCACCACCACTCTTCGCGGGCAAAGTGGGCATCCCTTGGAAATAGAGCGGCAAGAAGAGAGCACAACCGCCATGACCTCGACCAATGTAGAAATCCTTAAGCAACACGCGAATGGGAAGTGGGTAAACCAATGACGTGAGCTTAATAAAAAAAAAACACAAACCATCTTCAACATCAAATTATTTCGGTTAATTAGTTACCTAGCTACTTGCTGATATAAACAACAACCAATTTATTTATTTATTTATTTATTTTTTCACGTAGAATAATTTGGACAAATGCAATGAGGGAAGATGATTGCCATGAAATCATCGTAGACCAATATATCTTCTCTTCTTGTCGACAACCAAAGTAATCGTATGCAAAACTTCTGATTTTTGGTGCACGTATAGTCCCGGGTAGAGGAGTTATATAGGCATTGAGAATGGAAGAAATTGAAGTCACATTATCACCAAATATTATTGTGGTTATTAAATTGCCTATTATTGCGTCTTTCCTAAGAAACGGCGGTAATTTGGTTGCTTTGGGAAGGAAAATTTCGGTACTTTGTATACGCAAGTATTGACCTGTACAATTCAATATTTAGCTATAAATGTTCAAATTAGCAATTCTATTGCATGTGAATATGTCATCTCAGAAGTCATAACATCTTAATCTCAATTAGGTCTATTAGCAGCAAACACGCAAGACCATTGAATGAGTTTGCAAACCTCGACTAATCTATAGGAAATCAATTTCTCTTTCTAATAGCAAGATCATGCTTGATTAAGATATTGTTTAAATTAGGAGCTGCCTTTTGGATTCGATCTCTGTTTTACATTTTTACATTTGGAGAACCAAATAAAAAAAGTACCAAAACCCATTTTAGGCTCCCAAACGGCCACAGTGTTTATTGAATCTCCTCAACACGGGCGAAAAAACTCAAAATCCAAAGTTTATTGATAGAGGTGGGATTCGCACAATAGTTGCACAAAATGGTCATGCTCATGAAACTTGAAAAAGACATTCCCCGTAGGAAGGAGGTTGCAGTTAGGGACGGAGTCAGAATTTGGCTAAGCGAGTTACACTTCTCGATAGAAGTCCACTAATAATTATTGCATTTGTTCGTGAAAATATAAAACGGAAGTGTACCACAAAATCAAGCTTTATTTTGAATTTATTTTTGTGTTTTACAAATAACAAATGGTTGATTCAACTATCGTGTAGTCTTTAAATGAAACCCATAGAGATATATTATTTATTTGATTGAAACCGCTTATTTTTTCAATTACTAAATTTCTATTGTTTATGTAAAAAATCAAGTTATTGAATACCAATAAATACCATATCTATTTCAATTAGTGTAAAAAAATTTGCTTTTTGGCATGTGCCACCTCCACCCCTATAAGGCTCTGTCCCTGGTTGCAGTACAATGCGGGTAACTAGGTAAGGAGTAAGGACTATGTGAATAAATAAATTCAAACGAGCCGCAATCGAAACAAGCCTCGAGTTAGTCTCACTTCTCAAGCAACCCAGGGTTTTTTTTTTTTTTGCTCTATATCATACCGATTTGCAGAGTGAGTGTGCTACTTCATTGAGATGAATTTGATAAAACAACTAAAGTCTAAAACCCATCTTCACCTCCGTATGGGAGAATGAAAAATGGCTGGATTTATACACACGTATTCTTCATGGCCAACAAAATATTTGTATCCCAACCTGTCAACATTTAAACTCGGTTAAAAGGAAAATCTTTAAAAGTAGCCTTTTGTTGTATCTCGAAATGACACATAACTAGTAAATGACATTAACATATAAAAAATACAGATTTATATCATGACCAGGACAAAAGTGCATGATATCCAACAAAAACAAAAGCAACATTACTAAAATGATAACAGTTTTAGGGGATGAGATTGGACTATGAGGAGAGATGGGATTACTAATACTTTGTTTGGTTTCACAAAATGAGCTTGGACTAGTAGTCCGATCGGACTATTAGTCCCCCAAAATGGGGGTATATATTAAGAATCCCATGGGGGGCTGGTATTGGTGATCCAATGCCTCCCTTGGCATGGCAAAAATACTAAACTATCCTTGGTTGAATATCAATTAATAGCCAAAATACCTTGGTTATATAAATGCCACACACACATATATATTCAGTGTTTTTCTTTCTGTTGGCCAAAATACCCTTGGTATGATGATAGGGTACTTGTAAATAATGTTGGGAATTTGATCAGCCATGGTGGTGGTGTTGGGGGTAGTGCATCGAATAAATTAGTAGTTGAAAAAAATCAAGTAGCTGCTTCGCCGACCAAAAAAACCCAATGCTGATTTAGGCCTTGTTATGATTCAGTATTGGATATAGATAAAGATGGAAATCGTAGTTTCAATCCAAACAGACAAATTATTAGTCTAATCTCATTATCAATCCCTTCTCATTGCCAAACGTATCCTCATCCCATCACCTTATAGTCGGGTTATCAAACATGGCTTTTATTTATTAGCAAAAGAAATGCATTTATTAGTCTTGGAATTGGAGTTACAAAGAATAAAAGGAATTAGGACATAGCAACATCACATCTGAGAGCTAACATCCCAACAAGGATCCAACACAAACCTTGGACAATCAAAAACCAACCTAACCCCCAACAAGCTTTCTTAAACATTCCACAAGTTCATGACTAAGACACACAATATCTTTTCCTGCATAAACCTTTTATTTTATAAATTTGTCTTTCAAATACAACGAAAGCAATATTAGCAACACGGGAACAAGCAAAATCAACTTACATCTGACTATGAAATTAACAATCTCTTCTTGTTTATTTCCACTCAAAACAATAGCATAAAAAAACTGACATCAACGACTTTCAATCATCCATGCCATTGGAACCCCCGCCATCACCGCTTTTCTTGGCCTTGAAATAGGTTTTCCCTTGAAAACCGACTGGTTTGAAAATAGTACAACCACCATTGCCTCCACCTTCAAAGAAATCCTTTAACAACGCAGCAATGGGTTAAGGGTAAACCATCATTGTGATAAGTTTAATGAAAACTTTATGAACCATCTTCACTGTGAGGAGACACTCTCACACTGATGAATAAAAGATTACAATGAGGAGACACTCTCACACTCAACTCTCTCTCTAGTTCACTCACCCCTTTTCTCTCTCACTCTCTAGATGTCTATATTTTTTCCCCCACCCTTGCACAAAATAGATACACTTTTTACACTTTTATACCCTCAAAACACCTTCTAGAATATGCAATAAACAATCCGACACATAGACTCACATTTACACACACATGAGGGACCACGGCTATTTATAACGGTGTGGCTTCTTGGCCAAGCTTCACCAAAGCTTGCTTAACTGTGAGTATTAATTTGGATAATTAATTTCAGTAAGTATCTGTTAGGAAAGCTAATTAAGACCCACAAGTTGGGTGTGAGACCCACAAGTAATTAGGTGTGGGGCCATCATCTAACATTATTGCATTTAACTATTTGCTGATATAACATGAATAACAACCATGTTTCCTTCAAGCATAAATTTTTGACAAATCCATAGAGGAAAGCAGATTGCTAATAAAATATGCAGACAGTTTTCTCTACTAGTTGAATAGAAAAAGAAAAAGGATAGCTTTTGGATCTTTTGATTTTTGCTATGTTAAATTATGAGTCAATGAGTTATATAGGCATTGGGAACCGAAGAAATTGAAGTCATAGTATCATCAAATTAATGGTATCGTGGTTATTAACTTGCCTAATTATTTTTCATAAAAAAGCGGCAATTTTTTTAGGGAAAGATAATTTAGATACACAGTTTGACATGCTGTAATAGGCCAAATACATTGTTTATTTCGCCGTAAACATTTCGAACTGACAATCTTTACGCGATTGCGTTATCTTAGAGATCATAACGTCATAATCTCTCGATTCCAATTAAATTCGTTGAAGAAAACCCAATATAGCAATATATAAAATTGTTTGAATATGATATGGGACCCATCAAAACCAACATGTAAATCTCTAGCGATACCAAATGTCTGTCTGTATATTTAATGAGTTCCAAATATAACCAAGAAGCATAATAAATCACTTGCAATATCAAATGGTTTTCCATGAAAAGAAATTTGTCAATTAATTTTTCTAAATTAATTTTTTAAACAATTTTTTTCTAAATTATTTTCCGATTTTTGGGGAAAAAAAAACTATTTCTGAACTTTATTTTTTAAAAAATGGTTTACCAAAAACTAGTTTTTATCCAGAAAAATATTTTCAAAACTTTCGTATTTCAAAAAACTTTTTTTTCAAAATTTTCTTTTTTTCCCTTGAAAAAATATTTTCAGATTTTCTTTTGCAAAAAGTCATTTTTTTTAAAAAGAAATTCTCTTTGATACTTTTTGTTTTTAAATGAAAAACGGTTTAATTTTTTTAAAAAGCTTCTTAAATTTTTTTTAAAAAAAATAGTTTTTTAAGGGTGGAGGATATATATATATATATATACACCGGCGATCCTGTCAAGGATCCCGGATTTCCCGGATTGAGGCCTTTTCGGTGTTTTGATGCTTTTACAAATTGTTTTGGGGAAATCCGAGCCGTCCAATGTGTTCAAAAGGTGTTTTCCAAGGTCCACGCGGGAAATCTTCAAAAAAAAAAATACCGGGAAGGGCTTGATCCAAGTAGTTTTTCGCAAAAACTGTAAATATAAAGTTTTTGCGAAAACTGCTTGGATCAAGCCCTTCCCGGTATTTTTTTTTGAACATTTTTTGCGTTGACCCTTGAAAACACCTTCTGAACACATTGGACGGATCGGATTTTCCAAAAAAAATTTGCAACACAAAAAAACACCATTTATATATATACTAAGGGTATTACGATCATTTCACGCAAAAAGTTAACAATGTTAGCCTTAAAGTAAGGCAGGCGAAATCTGACAATTAGTTTGAAAATTAAAGGGGGGCAGTGGAATTTTAGAAAGTATATAGGGGAGGTCACTGTATTTGTCAAAAATCTCAGGGGAGGTAAGAGAAATTTACCCTTCTATTTTTTTTTCCCTTGAATTTGTTAGGTCACCTGTTGCTCAGGTTAACAAGTAATTGATTCGTAACTTCTTAAGATCCAACGGTAGATAACTTGAGTGCATATGATACACATCCAAAAAGGAGTGCGTATTGTAGCCATTTCCTACAGATTTATATCTCTAGTGCACTACCTAAAATATATTTGCTAAAGTGTACACCTAAACACACGTGGGGTGTTGGGCCCTATTTTACGTGCTAAGAACTTAGGGCATCTAGTGCATTACCTAAAAGAGTACCCCAAAGTGTTTTTCCTGGCTAACTAAGGAAAACTCAAAAAATGCTCTCTAATGCACAAAAATTGAATCATGATCATGATAGATTTCACACACAGTTCATTTTTAGAATTATAATACAAATGGTAGGCTAATCAAATCCAATCAATCTAATTTTTTTAAAAATGATTTACTCAGTAAACTAAACATGTTGAACGATTTAGATCACAGTGATGAAATCTCTATAAACGCTAAGTAGCCACACTAGACCATGTAATGCACACTTTGTTTGTCCCGTAGAGCCCAGTAAGTTGTTTGATAGTGTATCTATCCCGAGTCCCAGAGGTTATAGTTACCCAAGAACAAGATAAAGGGGAGTCGTTTAACTCAGGCTCGTTCTAACTGTTTCTTAAAATATTTCAAAAGTCTCTCTTCGTATAAAAAGTCCAAAAAATCTGTTAAAAAAAGTCCAAAAAATCACAATAAAAGAAACAACCTTAATTTTTTCTACAACTTAAAAGACAAAAAAAATACGAGAAACACCCCCTTATGTTCATGATTTTAGTTTGAACATGCACTGCTTATCTTCTATTGTATCTTTTGTTTTTCTTTGCCAATCATTCTTCATGTTCATGATCAATCCACACCATATCTTTTCCTTTATAAACCCGATAATAGTATTTCATAAATTAATTTACTATCCAAAAACAGGTATAAGCTTCATTTCTAACAAGAGATTAAGCAAAGCCAACATACATCTGATTAAAAAAATAAAAATCTCTTCATATTTATTTTCCACTCAATACAATAGCTTAAAAAAACTAGCCATGATGGCATCAACTTTTAATCATCCATTCTCTTCGAACCACCACCAGTACCGCTTTTTTTGGCCTTGAAAACAGATGGCCCTTGGAAACCGGTCGGTTTGAAGAGAGCACAACCACCATACCCTCGACCTACCAAGAAATCCTTGACCACCACTTGAAGGGGAAGAGGGTAAACCATCAGAGAGATAAATTTAATGAAAACACTGTGAAACATCTTTCACCTGATCGATCCTCTTCACACTAGAACGAAAGAAGCCGGAGATTTTTGCGCAAGAACAAGTGTAGACCTCTTCACACAACCAGCATACCCTCGATCTAGCTACCAAGTGACATGTTTAAATAGGCACTGCTGGTTCTTGTTGTCCAAGACTGTCCAGCCGAGATAGGCGCTGGTTCTTGTCCGAGGCCGTCCACCCCAGACATATCTGTATGCATTTATTAAACATAATTAAATTTTCGGTTACTTCCATACTGCTCGAACATGAGTCCACCCCTTCAGAACTCGGTCCAAAACTGGGTGCGGGACCCACATACATGAATTTGGGGGTCCAACACTTTTATATTGCGAGGGTGGTGTGTTCTTTAACGTTGGTCCACTGTTTCAAAATTGAGCAGGGGACCCACTCATTTGAAGATGAGGGCCATGAGGCACGCACACCTTTGCTTGTGTCTTACCGACACCTGCGAAATTTAATAAAAGATAAAAAAAATAAAGGAACTCAAACTTCCCAAGGATTTTTATTAATTACCTATTTGTTGATATAACATGAACAACAACCATGTTTCCCTTTGAGCAGAAATTTCCGACCAGTGCACTAAGGGAAGAGGATTCCATAGACCTTCTCCTCTTCTTGTTGAATGCTTTAAATAACAAAAAGAAGATCCTCTTTGCATCTTCTAATTTTTGGTGCATGTATAATTTCAAGTCATGAGTTATATAGGTATCGTGGCCGAATCACCGTTTCACCAAATGGTATCGTGTTTTTATTAAGTTGCCTATTTGTTTTTTTTACCCTGAAAAAATTTGTTCCTAATTGACTAGCTATTTTATTCCAATAAATTGTTACATCGCTGCAAATGTTTCAAATATAAAAATCTTTATACGATTGTGTTATCTCATAGTCATAACGTAGTAACCTCCAGTTACGTCTCCCTTAAACTAAATCCAACAACAGGTACCAAATAAAACTAATACATAAAATCTCCAGTACTGCCCAATGTTTGTCTGTAAATCTAATGGGTTCCAATATAACCAACAAGCATAATAAACCACTTACAGTACCAAATGGTTTTCCATGCATGTAAAGCAAGATGCCAATTAATACTTGTTGATTTAAATAAGAAATTGAAAATTGTCTTAGCATCTTCTGATTTTTGGTGCCCGTATAATTTCAGGTCATGAGTTATATAGGCATTGTGGACAAAGAAATTTAAGTCACGGTATCACCAAATGGTATCGTGTTTTATTAAGTTGTCTATTTGTTTTTGTTTTCCCTTAAAAAAGCAGTAATTTATTCCAGAGGAAAGATAATTTAGTTACATGCTTACTTGCTATTTATGCCAATAAATTGTTAATTTCACTGTAAATGTTTCAAATCAACAATCTTTATGTGACTGTGTTATCTCACAGTCATAACGTATTAACCTCAGGCTACGTCTCCCGTAAACTAAAGGGAAAAATTTAAAATGCCCCCCAACTTTGACTTCAATATAAAAAATACTCCTAAACTTTCTTTTTTTTTTTCCAGCCGTACTCCCAAACTTCAATTCCGTCATAAAAAATACTCACACCGTCTGGTTCTGTTACCTCAGTAATGGAAAATGCTGAGTTGGAGCTTAACGGAGCCCCAAAACCGTTAAGTGGCCCAAAACGACGTCGTTTGGGCCTTTCTTCTTCTTCTTCTTCTTCTTCTTCTTCTTCTTCTTATTCTTCCCCTAAATCTATCTCCTTCCCCCCCCAAAATTCACAGGTAAAACACACACACACACACACACACACACACACACACACAACGCTTAGCTTCCCGTTCCTCTCCACCATCTCCGGTCTAAGATCAAACCCCGACACATCCACCACCTCCTCACATGGAAGAGAGAGAGAGAGAGAGAGAGGCGGAGCCACCTCCGGCGACCACCACCTCTAGCAGCCCACGTTCATATCCATCAAATCCTTCGCCGTCACCGCCACCGCCAAATCCTCCGGACTCGATGATTCTCAAGAGTGAGGGAGCATTGGTCGGAGAGGGCTAAGACGCGGTGGAGGGTTTGGAGGAGGATGGGGAGGAGGGTTTGGAGGAGGGGGTTTTTGGTTTGGTCGAGGGTTTGGGGTGGGGTGGGGTGGGGTGGACGGTGGTGGTGAGGCGGCGGTAGGATGCCTGAGGTGGGGTGGACGGCGGGGTAGGGTGGACGGTCGCCGAAGGGGCAGAACCTCTCTCTCTCTCTCTCTCTTTCTCTCAGTCTCTCTCCCCTGTGAGAATTAGAGGAAGAAGAAAAGTTTTTTATTTTTAAAAAAAATTAAGAACAGGCCCAAAACAACGTCGTTTTGGGCCACCTAACGGTTTTGGGGCTCTGTTAAGCTCCAACTCAGTATTTTCCGTTAGTGAGGTAACAAAACCAGACCGTGGGAGTATTTTTTATGACGGAATTGAAGTTTGGAAGTACGTACGGATGAAAAAAAAATTTGGGTGTATTTTTTATATTGAGGTCAAACTTTGGGGGGCATTTTGAATTTTTCCCTAAACTAAACCTAACAACGGGTTCCAAGTAAAACTAAGATATAAATATCTGTTAATACCAAATGTTTGTCTTTAAATCTAGAGATGGCATTGGCAACGGGTAGGGAATGGATCAGGGAACCCTATTCTATCTCCCATCCCCAATTGAGGAGTTTTTTTTATCATCCCCGCTCCAATTCCCACTGGGGATATTAGATAAAACACCAAACCCACATCCCGTTGGATATTGGGGTTGCAAGCCTGATAATTCAAACCAACAAAAATATAAAGTAAAAAACTTCAAAAAGTTAAAGTGGAGAGCTTGATAATGATGCCCTAAGTTGTTATTATATAGTAGCGGATCTTTGGGGAGCCCAGGAAGCCTCCGCTTCGGGTCAAAAAAATGCCGAAAAAAGGCCCCCAATTACCAAGACCATTTTCGGAAATTTATCCTTGCCCTTAGTATTTATCCCTACCCGTGCCTTGATTTCTCTATAACACGAAAAACAACCATATTGTTCCTTGAGGAGATATTTTCAACAATCACACTAAGGAAAGAGGATTGCTATGGAATCATTATAGACCTTCTTCTCTTCTTGTTGATTTAAATAACAAAACATAAAGATCGATCGTCTTTGCATCTTCTGATTTTTTGTGCACATTGTGGACAAAGAAATTGAAGTAACGGTATCACCAAATGGTATCGTGATTTATTAAGTTGCCTATTTGTTTTTGTTTTCCCTGAAAGAAGCGGGACATTGTTCCCAAGGAAAGATAATTTAGTTACACGTTTATTGGCTGGCTATTTTATGCCAATAAATTGTGAATTTCACTGTAAATGTTTCAAATCAACAATCTTTATGTGATTGTGTTCTCTCATAATCATAACGTATTATATTCCGGTTACATCCCCTTTAAAGTAAACCCAACAACGGGTTTCAAATAAAACCAAGATATAAATCTCTAATAATACCAAATGTCTGTTTGTGTATATCTGATGGTTTCTAAATATAACCAAGTAGCATAATCACTTAAAAGACCAAATGGTTTTCCATGTAAAGCAAGATGTCAGTTAATTTTGTTGGCCAAAACCGCCTACAAAACCGCCGGCGTTCTTTATTTTCCTACACTTTTTTGTAATTTTTTTTTGTTAGTTTTGTTGGTAGTTTTGGTCGGCCGTTAGTTTAGTAGGCGATTTTGCGGTCGTTAGTTTTGTAGGTTTTGGCCAGCGATTTTGCAACAATGGTTTTGTTTGTTGATTTTGGCTGGTGGTTTTGTTTAATGTACAATTCTTCTACCTTACCTAAAAAAGATGTCAGTTAATACTTGGTGAAATTCATAGATGTCATGAGAATAGATATTCAGGGAGAGGGAGAAAGGGTGTGGTACCCAATTTCTAACTGCGTGGACCCAAAAAATGCCCAAAAATGGACCCCAGATGTTTTTTTTCCACAGCAAATGAAATTTATTAATCAATGAAAACAAATTACAACGATTAAGAAGACCCACGATAAAGAGTCGTCACAACGGAACTCGGAGATCCCAACAAAGTTGGCACCCCGAATCAAGCCAAAACAAAAGCCACCAACGGAACAGAAAACAGAGGACCCATTAGATCTGCCCCAACTACAAAAAAAGAATCTACCACTAGACTGAATCTCTATCAACATACATCTTATTCAAAGTTCAATCATACATGTGGCTGGTTCGAATCACCGCCGCCTCTTTTCTTCGACTCGAAATAAGATATCCATGGCACACGAATTGGTTTAAAGAGAGTACACCCGCCATTGCCTCCGTCAACCCAGAAATCCTTGAACACTTTAATAGGAAGAGGGTAAACCATCATTGAGATAAGTTTCATGAAACCTCTATAATCCATCCTCACCTATGGAATCAAAAACCTGTAGTACTGCCACTGGGGTGCCCTGGCAACGTGTTTAAATAGGCGTTGCGGCCCGCTCCTTGCTTCTTGGCCAGGACCAACAACACATACATATCTGCGTTTATATAGGCGCATCGAAAAATCTTACCCGGGCCACAAAATACCTGCTTTCTTCTTGGCCAAGGTTTGCCCGCCCAGACATATCTGTCACATTAATTAATGTTTCGGTTAGTAACATTTCCATTTTGCTCGAACATGGGTCCACTCTTTCAAAACTGGGTCCAAAACTGAGTGTGTGACCCACAAACATGAATTTGGGGCTCACACACTATTGTGAGTGTGGTGTAGATTCTTTATCGTTTGTCCACTCTTTCAAAATAGAGAGTACGGGACCAACACACTAGGAGATGAGGCACGTACACTTTTGTGAGCGATTGAGTGTTTAGCAACTTCGTTCCACTCCCTCGATCAAAATATGGTGTTGGACGCGCAGACTTAAAAAATGGGGCAACAAACTAATGTGAGTTGTGGAGCATTCCCCAACATCAATTCTTATCTCAATAGGGTGCGAGACCCACGCTCTTGGATATAGGGACCGTATGGCGTATACTAATGTGAGAGGGGTGGATCAATGCTCCAAGAGCATGAAATAACTTTTCCTACACTTGTGTCTGACCAAGACATGCAAAATGCAATTTAAAAAAAAAAAAAAAAACCTTGGACTTCCAAAGTATTTTCGTTAATTACCTAGTTGTTGATATAACATGAAAAACAACCATATTGTTCCTCAAGGAGAAATATCCGACAATCACACTGAGGAAAGAGGATTGCCATGGAATCATTGTAGACCTCCTTCTCTTCTTGTTGATTTAAATAAGAAAAAAGAAAAAACATCTTTGCATTTTCTGATTTTTTGCGCACGTTGTTCAATGAGTTATAAAGGCATTTTGGACGAAGAAATTGAAGTAACGGTACCACCATAAGATATCATGTTTTATTAAGTTGCCTATTTGTTATTGTTTTCCCTGAAAAAAGCGGTAATTTGTTCCCAAGGAAAGATAATTTAGTTACACGTACGTTTATTGACTTGCTATTTTATGCCAATAAATTGTTAATTTCACCGTAAATGTTTCAAATTATGTGATTGTCTTACGGTTACCTCATAATCATAAGGTATTAATGTCCAATTACGGCTCCCTTAAAGTATTCCAAATAAAACTAAGATATAAATCTCTAATGTCTGTATATCTAATGGCTTTCAAATATAACCAAGAAGCATAATAAATCACTTGCAATACCAAATGGTTTTCCATGTAAAGCAAGGTGTCAATTCATAGTTGTCATGAGAAAAGATATTCAGGGAGAGAGGGTAAGGCTGCGGTACCCAATTTCCAACTGCGTGGACCCAAAAAATCCCCAAAAATTGAAGGACCAGGACTGGCTTCCAAGGGTCCAAAACAGCGCGCAAAGTTAACGAAATACTTCATTACCATGGTTCAAGGGAAAAAAAAAATACTACTATAACTGTGAAGCATTCTCCAATATTGTTTCACTCTCTCACACGTAAACACTTATAGATGAGACGCGCACAATATTGCGAGGGCTACTAGAATATTCACCAACATTGGTCTATCTCTTGAAATGCAGTAAAAAAAATCAAAGTATTTTTTATAATTACCTATTTGTTGATATAACATGAACAAGCTAACAAAGAGGATTGCCATGAAATCATTGGAGATCATTTTCTCTTCTTGTTGATTAAATAAGAGAGAAAATGCCCATCGTATCTTTTTTGATTTTTGGTGCACTTATAATTTTGGTTAAATGATCTATTCCTAGCTATGTCATGTCCTGTTTTCTTCTCCCAATCCAATTTAGCAACAAGCTGAATTCTCATATTAGAAAATTTTGGTGGTCAGGGGACCCTAAAGATTCTAAAATACATTGGCTGCTTAAAGGGGATGAGCTTTGCAATCCGAAATGGCAAGGGGGTATGGGTTTCAGGGATTTTAGAGATTTCAATTTGGCTTTAATAGCTAAGCATGGATGGAGGATCATCAACAACCCTGGAGCTTATTGGGTTAGGATGCTTAAAGGCATTTATTTTCCCAGATGTAGTTTCTTGGAGGCCTCTAGAGGAGCTCGACCTTCTTGGGTTTGGAGCAGCCTGTGTCAAGGCAGAGAGCTTTTAAAGAAGGGTCTCAGATGGCAAATCAAGTCAGGTACTGAGGTTAACTTTTGGATTGACAAATGGATCCCTTCTTTGAACAATTTTCAGCTTCAATCTTCTAGACGAACAAATGAGGAACAAGTCTCGGTCGCATCTTTTATAGACCCCTCAACCAAGGAATGGAATGTTCACAAGCTGAAACAGCGTGTCTCTGAACAGGAAGTCAAGGCCATCACTACTATCCCCATCTCTAAGCTTGGTGATATGGCATTTTGCTAAGAATGGTAGCTACACAGTCAAAAGTGGGTATCATATAGCGAGAGCGACTGGGCATGTAAGTAATAATTCTAGCCCTTCCTCCTCCTTCACACCTCCTCCCTCATTCTGGAAATTTGTACGGAATCTCAACATTCCACCAAAAGTTAAATACTTTTGGTGGAGAGCTTGTAGGAATGCTTTAGCCACCAAGGAAAATCTGCATAAAAGGAAATGTGCCAGGAATCCTATTTGTCCTCTTTGCTGTAATTCGGTGGAGTCAATTGAGCATCTTCTTTTTCAATGCAAAAAAACTAAAGCTGTTTGGGACTGCTGTAACCTGCCAGAGGTCTTTCGGTGGGAGGCCAACTCAGTGTTGAAATGGACTTGCGAGGTGATGTCTAGTAACCTGGGTAGAGTTTATACAAATATTTTCTTGAGCAGAGTGGCAATGGCAGGATGGAGTATTTGGAAAGAAAGAAATGAATTTATCTTTCAAAATTCCCCTATCATCATCAAGAATATTGCTCTGAAGATGGAACAAGCCTGGGAGGAAATACAATCTCTGATGTTCAAGCAACAGGAGAAACAAACTTGCAGTCACAATCCTCCTTCTGACGTTGGTAAATGGCAGCCTCCAGGTAAGGACAAAGTGAAGCTTAACTGTGATGCGTCATGGAAGTATGATTCTAAAGGGGGTTTCGGTGCTGTGGTCATGAGGAACCATAGAGTTAATTGATGGAAGGAAATTCAGAGTTACAGGTTCATCAGCTTTGGTTTGTGAAGCATTGGCTTTGAGAGAAGCATGTCTAATGGCTAAATCCATGAACCTCCATGAAGCACAGATCGAAAGTGATAACAAAGAGCTCATTCAATTAAGTGTTTCTGAATCAGACCCCTCATGGGAATATGCTTGTGTCATCCAGGATATTCGTTCGATTGTTAAGGATTTTAATTTGATTGTATTTTGGATTCCTAGAACTTTTAATGGCGTCGCCCACTGGGTTGCCTCTTATGTTTCTGGATTGCTACCTCAGAACTGGGTATCGTTGATCCCAGCTGAGTTAAGACATATCCTTCTTTCGGATTTATAAGTTTAATGAAATGTCTCTTTGTTCAAAAAAATGTTGTATATGCATTGGGGCTGAAGGAATTTAAGACACTGTATCACCAAATGGTACCGTGGTTTATGATTTTCCCTATTTGTTTTACTTCCTGAGGAAATTAAGATATTTTAGATACACGTTTATTGACAATATGTCAATACAAAGTTTAATTTGCTGTAAACTTTCCAAACTACAGTAACAATCTTTATGTGATCGTGTTATCTGATCATAATCATAAGATCTTAACCTTCGGTTACGTTTCCCGTAACGTAAACCCAATGGCTATATCTATATATATATATATATATATATATATACATGTCTTAAAATCATATGGGTTTCTAAATAAAATCAAGATAACAAATCACTTGTAATACCAAATGTGTCAGAATATCTTATGGATTCCAAATATGCTAAACAATATGTAAAATAAATCTATTTTAATAACAAAAGGGTTTTCCATGTGTAGCAATTGATACTTGTACGTAATAACTTTTTGAAAAATCTATTTAGCAGCTACAGTATTATCCACGTACTTTTCAGAATTTTATCACAATCTGAATATCCAAGAAAAATTAATTCCCAATTCCATGCCCCAAGTCTTGGGTAGTTTTGAATTCTCAATTTTTTTATTTTTTATTTTTATTTTTTTGGATGGCTGTCCAAGTTCTTAATGAATAAGTTACTACAAAATTTCAAGATGCAAGTTAATTTCTATTTTGCTACATACGTACACGTACTCAGGGTGTAGGAACATTAGTAGTCTCACCTGATATTTACAGAAGTAAAGGTTAGTTTCTTCACTTTATTATCTTGTTATTTTCCATTTTACCTGTTTTTGCTTTCTGAATCCATCTACAAGTTTGTGATCAAGAGATTCAAGACACACAGTATGGTTTTCGCTTTGGAAACCTTTTATAAATTTACAATCAAAAAGTACAAATAAAAGCAATATCACTAACTTATTTTTTTGGCTTTTCAAGTAAAATTTTCCGACACACATCAACTCCGAAAAGCCCAACAAAATAAAAAAGCCTGGAACTTAGTGAGAAAAAGAACAAACATCTTTTTGTTGTCTTTGGTAAAAATAAATTCATTAGCACCAAAAAGTGAACACAACCTCAACAGAACATACCCCTGAAACACAAACAACAAAGCAAGCCAAGCTCACTCTAAACAGACGCCAAGTCTGGAATATCAAACAACAATCCCAAAATCTATGCTTTATACACAACACAGAGCAAACACAAACAATCAAAGTTTTAGACACAGGAAATTAGCATGCATCATTCATGCGTGCGTTCCGAACCGGTGCAGTCACTGCCGCCTTTCTTGGCTTGAAAATGGGACATTCCTCGAAAACCAATCGGGGAGAAGAGAGCACAACCACCACCTACCCAGAAAACCTTGCGCACCACATGAAGGGGGAAAGGATAAACCATTGAGATAAATTTGATGAAACCAGAGTAAACCATCTTCACCTTCCTTCTGTACAAGAGAAAAACTGGTGGCTGGATGACGGGTTTAAATAGGCCCCTGGAAAACTGGATGGACCCCATAGCTTTAACTATTTTCTTCTTGCCCAAGTTTACATTACGGATGCTTGCCTGTGAATAATTACTTCAATTAATTTCAGTCACTAATTACGTTCCATTTGAAAGTTGGTCCACAATTCATAATTGCGTCGCGGACCCACACGCTTGTGTTTGGGCCCACACAATATTGTGCTGGGATGTGGGACCTACATATTTGGACCCGGGGTCCGCTCCTTCTTGTGTCCCTCTACGAAATGCAAAAAGAAACAAAAACTGAAGGAACACATACTTTTCAAGTATTTTCGATAATTACCTATTTGTTGATATGACACGAACAACAACCATGTTTCTCTTGAGAAGAAATTTTTGATAAATGCACTTAAAGAGGATTGCCATGAAATTATTGGAGATCATCTTCTCTTCTTGTTGATTAAAGGAAGAAAAAGAAATCATCTTGGCATCTTCTAATTTTTGGTGAACTTATAATTTTGAGAGAGAGAGTTTCAATGCATTGAGCGAAGAGGAATGCCACGGAATCATTGTCAACTGTCTTCTCTTCTTGCTGGTAAATAAAAGAGAAATCATCTTTGCATCTTCTAATTTTTTTTGGTGATAATTTTAGATGGAGGAGTTATATAGAGGCATTGGGAGCGGAAGAAATTCAAGTCACGGTGTTACGAAATATTATCGTGCTTGTTAAATTTCCTATTTATCTTGGTTATTCCCAAAAGGGCAATAATTGTTTTTGGATAATTTGGATACACGGTTAGTGTCTGACTGTATTATGCCAAATACGTTCTTTATATGATTGTAATATTTATTTTATAGTCATAACGGCTTTGTCTCACTAACTTAGATCCATTGAAAAGTCTGTACATGTGTATATCTCTAGATACCAAAACGGCTTCCAAAAAAATCAGGATGTATGATTCTACTAACATAAGAAATCGGTTTTCTAGAAAATGTGTCTATTTTTTAAATGTTGATGGACCAAAAACTACACAATTCTCTTTATGACCCTTATTGTATGAGTTAAGGTAATCGTTTTTTCCCTCAAATTTGGAGGGAACTTTTGGAAAGTTGAGTATATGACATGTACGGAATCGGGTTATGGACACCCTGCTGGGTTTTGTGGGCTTAATGATTGAATGGTTAACATCATCAAAGAGGGTCTTGTGGTGGATCCAAATGAGGCCCAAGAAAACTGGCCGATTAACCATGCCAGCTAGAAACAATTCAAGCCCGGCCAAATACAGAAATGGCTGATCAAATGAAACAGAGACTGGTGGTGTTGTCCGAAAAAACCAAGAAACAAGTGAACCCACGTTTATGGGGAATTGGGATAGATAAACCTTAATTTTTTTATTTTTTTTGGTACTTCGGAAATAAGATAAACCTTATCAATTGGGGTTTGTATTGCATTTTTTTCCCCGATAATCAAATGTACATGCTAGGTGCATCTCGACTAATTATGGGAGTCCAATCCAGTCCAGTTGCGCACAATTAAGGGGGAAAAGGTAAATTTGTGATTTTTATGAATAGAAGTTGGGTTGACGTGTGTGTGTGAGAGAGAGAGGGAACCAGCAGTGGAGATTTTGAAGGGCTGTGTAAAGTTAGTTCAAAGAGAGAGAGAGAGAGTGGGTTGGTTAGTGGACCGCATGGAGGAGAGAATAGCTGGAATACAACTTACTGAATTTTTTTGACAAAATTAATTTTACGCCTCCGGGCTGAATTTTTTTTTACTATGTCTATGTTTTCCTTTTGTTTTCTCCAACCAAACAATGGAAAATAGGTTGTCCAAACAAACGGAGCCTCAAGTTTCCTAATTCGGGAAATTCCAAGCCGCCCCCACTTTTTGTGAGGGCTTTTGTCCAAATCCTATTTTGTCTTTTACTCCTAAATAAACCCTACACGCTTGTAGTAGGGTTTTTCGTTTGACGCATGATGCCGCGTGTCAGAGCTCTCTTTGACTTTTTGTACTGACTCAAACTGTCTATCTCTTTTTGTACTGACGCATGATGCCGCGACAGTGGAGAGAAAATTTATATGAAGTGGGCTTGAATGGAAAGGTGCGGACCAAATTGGGGCCGGCCTATAAGTACCCCGTTATACAATAGACACACGGTTCAAGTCTAGGACCTCTTTTTTCCTTCTTCATGAAAATATTTTTTCCCCCTTACAAAATTCGTCTTAGGCCCCAGAATCTCAGCATGAGAATTTGGCATGAGGAGTCATAACTTCTCATCACATGCTATCGAGTGTTCGGAAAGTCAATAAGTCATCCTACTGCAAGTCTCTAACAAGAATATAAATCAATTAAAAATGAGGAACATACTATATTTATCATTCCAAGGCAGCGTTTGAATTCTGGGTGTCGAACAACTTTCCTCTTGTATCCAAACTCGCACATCGAGGGAGTGTTTCACTAACAAAAAATCGTGAAAACTAAGTTTATTTTAAAAAAATTGGCTTATACAACAAAAATGGGCATTCCCAGCATTTACTTTCCCGCGTTTAGTAAAAACCCCGGTAAAGATATTTATTTTGTCCGGGAGCCGGAGAAACCCACGCCCCAAAATTTTTCCCTCCCCTTTTTTCTTTTTCCCTCTTATTTCCTTTCCTTCTCTTTCCCCAGAAAAAACCCTAGCTAGCTCAAGCTCGGCTACTCTCCAGGTATCTCTCTCTCTCTCTCTCTCTCTCTCTCTCTCTCTCTCTCTCTCTCGCTTCCTCTCTTTCTCTGTCTCTCTCTCTCTCCCGCTATCATCTCCTGGAGTCATACGACTATGGGCCATTACGTGCATCTCTGATTTTTCCTTTCCCATTACGTGGTGTGGGCATTCTAAGGTATCTGTCTCTCTCTCCCGCTATCTGGCTCCGGCGTTTGCAACATCTGGCATAATAGAAAACCAAGGATGGCGATTCTAAACCCTAGCCGCCGACCTCGTCCTTCTCCGACCTAGCCGCCGTCGAAGTCTTCCTTCTCCTGTCTTCGTTTCTGTTCCTCGGCCGATTGGAGCCCTCGATCCCTTCGCGGCTTGGGCGTCTTTCTTCTTCTCTAAAGGTAATTTTCCATCCTCCCTTTTTTGTTGGCTGGGTTCTCCTCTGCTTTGGTGGCTGGGTTTTGTTGTCTGCAGATGTTACTCTGCTTTTATTGTTTCGTTCTCTGACTGCTGTCGGTTTTGAGCTATGCCTATCTTGAGAGCTAGAGAGCGAGGGTATGTTGGGGGTGGAGTTAACCACTCCGCGTACCTTAGGAACCAGGAGTTGTTCACCTTATTTCCTGATTTCATTCTTGTCTCCAATTTTGTTTTTCTGGGCTTTTGCATAATCTATTTGTGTTTCAATTGATTGGGTTTTTTTGTGTGGGTATTATTGCTTTTGAGTAGAGGGTTCATTTCACACGCAATTGAGGATTGAAATTTTTAAGCACTGATTTGTGAACTTGATTTTACATAAACTAACGTGTGCAAGGGTTGATTGTAGTTGGAATTAGAGGCTCAAAAATTACCACTAGAAGACCCCGAGAAGAAGAAGAAAAAAGAAGAAAAGGTATGGCCTTGATTATTAGTCTGGTTCTTTGGATGATCTGCTTTGTAAGTTTGAGTTAACTGCTTGCTGTTTCGTCATATTTCTGAAGGGATCTAAGCGCTACTGGAAATTAAGTGATAGCTAGTGGAAATTAAGTGATAGCTAGTGGAAATTAAGTGATAGCTAGTATGCTTGAACTTCATAAGATGCTGTCCATTTTGTCACTGGCTGGACCTAAATGTTTGCTACTTATATTGCTTAATGTTTTTCTTATGTATGGCACTATGTATGTATTTACGTGTTTGAAAATACACCCAAGACCCAAAAAACTAGAAGGCAAGACGCTAACCAAGGCATACATACGTGCATATGTCTAGTTCATTTTTTCATTTTGTTGTTATAAGAAAGATTAGTTGTGACTTGCTGGAAATATGAATACATTTGGTGGAAAATGAATTATGGAGTAATGAAATAGTAAACTGGTTGCTTGAAAATGTGTGATTCAAGTGCAAAAACCTGATTTTATTAGTTGAAAATGTGATCTAAAGTGCTGAAATAGTAGTTCATTCTTATTCAAAGTAAAAATTGTGTGTTGTAGAGTTACTTCATATTCGCACTTTGTTATTAAGGAGATGTAGAGAACTATTTATTTGTTGTTTAAACTTGGGTTACTTATTTGTTTTCCAGAGTTGTGCTAATGGAAACAAACATGGATAAAAGTTGGATGAATTTGAGTAGGCTTGATCCAAGATACATACAAGGGGTGATAGATTTTATGGCATTTGCATGTAAAAACATTCGTGATGGGGAAACATAAATATGTTTATATGAATGTTGATATGTTTATATGAAGGGAGTTTTAGGTTGCAAGTATGAGATAGACTTCAGTTAATATCTTTATGTATCCTCGTCCTTATACTTGTACTGATTTTAATTAAAAATGTGTTGCACCTTATGGAGTTATGTTTTACCTTTCGATTTATCTGCGTAAATTGTTGTACTCTTGTTTCTTTCATTGTTTTTTATTTATTTATTGAAATGTGTTGATGTCTCTTTTATATTAGAATGCACAATAATTATTTTATTATGTTAGCGATTGCAACGTCACGAAGACCCCCCGTTACATTGGCGGATGCTATTGAGCGAGGGAGGATACCTGAGCCACCACCTAGATGGTATCTACATGGAAGCATCCTCAGCTCTTCCTCTCAAGGCGAGACTACGTCACTTTTAGAGGGTTCGTCATTGGGAGCAGGTAATGCAATTATTCATGTACTTGTTCATCTTTATTTAGGTTATAATTCATCCATCATGAAATAAGGTTGTCCTCTATCATGAGTAGGCAGTCAACTGCCTGTTTGCTATAGATGTCTGAGCACTGGTCCCACAAACCAGCTGTACTGGGTCACTAGCTTCAGCTTTAAAAGGGACTAGTAAAGTGGCCAAGTTCAATTTTTTTGCGTCTGAATTCGAATAACCCATATCCGGTTGGAACTGTTCAACGATTTAAACCCTTTAACCCATATTTTTTTTGCTCCGATTTGGTCAGTGTTTTATTGATGGCCAAATTACCATTGGCTGTGTTTTATTTGCCCAGTAGTTACAGTTTCAATTGGGCTCTTCGTCCTGTGAGTTGTAGAATTCCAATGCCCTTAATGTTTTCCTATTTTAATCTGCTCATTGGTGTTGTGTATGGCAAAAAGAATTCAATCAAAGGAAGGGGAAGAAGAAAAGAGGATCAGCCTGAGGACTCTTAGCCTTGTTAATTTTCTTGGAGAGTTGCTACTTAATGTAAACATGATCACTGCAGAAATGGACGTTTAAGTATCCTTTCCTAGCTAGCTAAGGAGGTTTGCTCTATACCACCATTGTCTTGGATAGAGATTAGAATACAATATAGCAATTTCATGCGGATGGTTAGTTTCAATTGTATGTTTTTCCTTCGACTTAGATTTTCAGTTTCAGAGGATTGCTGTTAAAAGTGGTTTGAATATACGATCCTGTGCGAATGCCAGATAATATTTACATATACGTAATGGGACAACTTAGTAATATTTGATACTTGTTATGATTTTGTTGTAGTTGGGACTTTTCCTTGGAAAACGGACCACGCCACTGCGATCCCTGTATTTTAAGATTAAGTACTCTAATAACTAAAAGAGAAACTCATGTAAACTCCAAAACCTGTACCCCAACACCTCCGCTCGCCATTCCGTCCCTTCTCGCCGGAGTTTCTGTTGTCCTCTTGGTAATCTCTCTCCCTTAGTCTCTTAATTTTACAAAAGTAGGTCTTATATGTATGTGTGTGTGTATATATATATATATATATATATATATATATATTGCATACTAAATAATTAGCGCACACATGAAATTACACACGAACAGGGTACGTCGGACAACCGGCAGCTGTGGCTGCGGCTATCTCTAAATAATTACTTTTTGGTGACTGAAGGAGCACTGCTTAGCTTGAAAATACAGATTTCTAAAATTGCCTACTTAGCACTACTTAGCTTGAAAATATAGATTTCTAAAATTTTACCTACTTAGAACAATGGATACCTATAGTTGGCAGCTGGATATGAATACATTTCTCATCAAATCAAATACAACTGCATATAAAAAATGGTTTCCCAGAACTATGTGCCTAGACATTCTGGGCTCGTTATGAGATATACATTTTGATTTGAGTTGGGTACTTATATGTGCTGAAAGTGAAACCCATATGCTGCGTTACATGCTTGAATTGAGTTGTCCTTGATTTTAAGTTTCCTTTTTATTTCAGTCAATGAAAGGAAAAGTCCAGAAAGGTTCAAATTGAGCTCCTTGATGCAAAGTAATTGTTGACAATCCAAGGTATACATAATTTTGACCTTCTTAATATACGTGATGTATTCTAAATTTGGTTGTGGTGTTTGATTTCAGGTTTATCCACGTTGAAGATCACGGTAGCAACTAGTACTTGTTGGCTTCATTTTGGAAGAATTTACACAAGGTGTAATGGCTGTTGAGAAATCTTTGAGTTGATGTAGAGATATTTGGAGACATTATGTTTTTTGTCTTTTGAACGGAAAAAACATGAGACATTATGTTATGTGGATTATGTTTCACTCTATAGTGATATTAATTTGTTGAAACGTATTTGGCTATTTGAGAATTTATGGTGAATGTATTTAGATGTTTTTATGTGAGGAAGAAAGTATTCTTGTCGTTTATTAGGAAATTACAGGGATTTTAAATAACAAGATTATCCGGCGTTTATGACAATCATTCCCAGGGTTTTATAAAATGCTGGGATATTCCCGGCGTTTATTAAACCCCGGGAATGAGTGAAAAATAATAAGATTATCCGGCGTTTATGACAATCATTCCCGGGGTTTAATAAACGCTGGGAATATTCCCGGCGTTTATTAAACCCTGGGAATATTCCCGGCGTTTATTAAACCCTGGGAATGGGTGAGAAGTGATAAGATTATCCGGCGTTTATGACAATCATTCCCGGGGTTTAATAAACGCTGGGAATATTTCCGGCGTTTATTAAATCCCGGGAATGGGGTCACCGGAACCGGATTTTAGTTCGCCGGAGAATTAATCCCGGGGTTTATTAAACGCCGGAAAAAACGCCGGAAAAAATTTCCGGCGTTTTATAAACGCCGGGAAGCATTCCCGACAGGGGTATCGGTGACATTTGCTGAAACGCCGGAATAAACGCTGGGAAAGCCTTTTCCGGCGTTTTTGGGTACCTTTACCGGCGTTTCTTAAACACCGGGAATACTCCGATTTGCTGTAGTGTTAGTGAAACACCCCTAGTGGTTGTGTACGTTTGAGCGTGGTTGTAGCATTATAGTTAATTACAACACTTGACGGGGTGATTGGCATTGGCGACTCCACCTCATAGAGTGGGGTCAGCCGACCCCAGGGGAAAAAAAAATTTAATACTATTATATTAATTTTTTTAAAATATTCATAAATGAAACCCTTAAATTTGATGATGACATCACTGGAAAATTCCTAAAAATTCATAAAAGTTGCTACTTTATGTGGTTTGTTTGAATCTTTGTCACTCGTTTTGTTCTTTTGATAAGGAGAGGTTGATTTGTTTTGCTAGGTTGAGCTTTAAATGTGATTTGTTTTTTACAAGATTTTTAGTTGTCATTACTGTGATGTTTTTCTTTGATTTATGGTTGATTAAAGTATTTGATGTTTATGAATGATCCTATGCTTCGGAGCTCCTGGAGTCGTCACTGGTGATTAATTGGGAGACACAAATTAGTATTCTATATACAAGCTAGGGATGTACCACTTTGGTACATCCACCCGAATTTAATACTTGCACCACATATTACCAAAGGAAGCAAATGGGGAGCGCAGGGTTCAAACTCCAGACCTGGAATCTATTCCACCCACCTCTGCCATCTTGGCAACCACCTCGGTGGTATTGTTTTGCTTGTTTTGCACATATTGCTCGAACATTTTCACAATATGACATAATTTAGACATCTGCAATCTATAATTAAAATTGAAAGATCTAATCAATAGTAATTGACTCCCAAAAATCTACGAATGTGCAACCGACGACCATATTTCGTATATATCACCATTATACAAGAAATAGTAGTACATCCCTAGCTTATTTTCTAAAGCGATAGAAAATGAACTACGATGTTCACAGATTTAAATACGGATGCATTCAAAACCATTCGACACATGTGAGATCTACACACGCCGAACGAAATCCAAATACGTCTCTGTCTCGATCTTCCGTTCGCCGACTATATCGCTAGCTAGCATTTACGTTACTCCTATTTTATAGCCCTCGAGGTGTTCCTTGTCCCCAGAAAGCAACTGGATCCAGGATTAGTTGGTAGCAGTGTAGTTGAAGTCACCACACGTGCTCCTAAAAAAAAACAGAGTAGAAGTGAACCCGATCTGCTTGTTCTCCATCTGAAACGAACAAGAAATTGTTCTCCATCTGAAACGATCCGATAACCATGGCAGCTCCCTCGTTAATCTTCCCCCCATTCACAAACGCCAAACACGCCTTGTGCCCGATCTGCTTCATTGAATTCCCCCCGAATATAGGCCACTGAATCACATTTCCAAACTCCAGAACGATATGTGGAACCTGAAAACCCAGCTGAGTAGACCCGAGTGCTTTAACATTCCAACAGAGATCGAATGGTTTAACCCGCTTCACTCGAGGAACACCCGAAGTTCCAGTTCCAGTTACAAACATCTTTTTCAAGTATTTGTACACATCACTCCTCAAGGTAGTGTATGGAACTATAGTGCTGAGTTTTGTTGGCGTGGTTGAAATGGGAATCGGTATCAAGATCCCATTAACCACTATTGAATTGACACCGATGAAAAAATCTGGTGATTCGGGTACGTTTATCAGTGGTGTGTAGGCGAGAATTCCTTCGGCGTCTAAACCGGATGGAGGGAGAATGTAGTATGGTCCATTGCCGAAAAAAGTGATTCCGGGTGTAGAAGGCTTGCTTGGCAAGCAAATACCGAATTTCTTGGCTATTTCGAGATTTGGCTGAGTAAATTGGGATAAAAAGGAGAGAGGAGATGACGAAAGGCTAGCAAGGCCAAACGCGCCCTTAGGGAGGGACCGGAAGAGCGAATCAGGGGCGCAGGAGATGTAGATTTGGTTGAAATCGTTACGAGTTCTATCAAAGATCCAGTGTAGATTAATATTGGTGTAAGTCAGTCGAGACACTGCACACGATTTCGTGACCGGGTTGACCGGTGTAACCATGCAAGAGCACGGGATATCGTGGGTGGTGCTGGACCTGGTGGTGGTGGTGGTCATTTTAGGAGGGCAGTGGTGGGAGGGGTAAGATTGGGCTTCGCTACAAGGCGGCGAGTGGCAAACCACCAGTGGGTGGGGTGGAGAACAGTTGTACCATGAGAAAGGGGCAGTGAGGTCAATGACATAGTGCTGGTGGGAGTTGAGAGTGATGGTGTAGAGGTTTGTGGGGGTGTGTTTCTTGATGCGTGCAACTAGGGTTTTGTAAGGTTGAGCTGAGACTTGATGGGAAATGATCAAGGGAAGTATTAGGACAAGGAGTTTTAGAAGATGCATTATTGTGGTGAGTTTTTTAGTCAATGGGCTAAGAGATGAGATTGATAGCTGATCGAGTTGGAGTTTTTATAGGGATTAATGGGTTGACTCTTGAGAGACAAATTTACAATGGGCTATAATCAAAGTCCTTAATTATATAATGTACAGAAGTAAACTTCAATTTTACGTCCGTCAGTGCGTAAGGAGAAGATTTTGATGTGCAGAAACTAGCCCGGATACTTGGTTATCAAAAAAAAGGAGAAGATTTTGAAAACAGGGAAAAAATCGATGTGGAATTATTCAATAGTTTGGGAGCAACGCCACGTGGTGGTCCGGACCAAGAGATTGAAGACACATAATATGGTTTTCACTCCTAAGTCCTAACCATTTATAAATTTACGATCCAAAGTACAAGCAATCGAGGATTTTTGGTAACGCAAGGGTCACTTCTGCTATTGCAATCGAGGCATGGGCACTCCACATAGCATGCGTTATGGCAATGGAGAGGGACATTGATGAAGCTATCTTTGAGTCTGATTGCAAGAATTTGGTTAGCCTGGTCACGGATTCAATGCGGGAATGCCCTTAGGAGATTGTGGCCATTGTGGAAGATATCCGAGCATGGGCAGCAGGGAGACATTGGATTTTTAATTGGTGTAATAGTGAGTGTAATTGTGCAGCACATTGGATAGCTAAGTTTTGTCGTGATGAGTGTTCTTTACTTCATACGGGTTGTATTCCGCCCATGTTAGAGTCTATTTTGTCCAAGGATTTGGCCTAGTTTTTGTGGTGTTAATATATCTTGACATTTTCAAAAAAAAAAAAGTACAAGCAACATCTTATTTTTTGGCCTGTTTTTTGAACTTAGGTCAATCTTCTCATATACATCAACCTGGAAAACCTCAAAAATTCAGTTAATGGAACGGCCCAATACATGAGAAAAAGCACAAACATCTTTCTTTTTTCCCTAATTCATTAGCACCAAAAAGAAAACACAACCTCAACGGGGCATACCCCTGAAACAACAAACAACAAAGCAAGCCAGTTGCTACACTTCAGAAAATATTTTATAAGGAAATTTGCGTGCATCATCCATGCGTGCGTTGTGAACCGGTACAGCCTCCGCCACCTTCCTTGGCTTGAAAATAGTACATCCCTCGGAAGCCGATCGGGAGAAGAGAGCACAACCACCATCTACCCGGAAAACCTTAAACATCACATGAAGGGGGAAAGGTTAAACCATTGAGATAAATTTGATGAATCCAAGAATAAAAGCATGCACGCTTATCTGTGGACATCTGGGCATTTAATCGTGTAATAAATAATTTGCCTGATTCCTCGTACCACTGACTCCTTTTCTTGCTCATAGAGCTTGAAAAATTAATTGGGGGTTTTGGTATGGGCACCATGGCGTTCGGACAATTGGCCCTGTAAAAATGTAAAATTGTGCAGTGGGTAAGAGTTTTACTGAATAATTAATTCGTAGAGCCTAGAGATGGGTCCACACACTAATTAGCAGGACTTTCAAAATATTCCTCTTAATTACCTTTTGACTGATATAACATGAACAACAACCATTTTTCCCTCGTATAGAAAGTTTGGATGCATTGAGCATTGAGGAAAAAGGAATGCCACGGAATCATTGTCCATTGTCTTCTCTTCTTGCTGGTAAATACAAGAGAAATCATCTTTGCATCTTCTAATTTTCTGGGTGATAATTTTAGATGGAGGAGTTATATAGGCATTGGGAGCGGAAGAAATTGAAGTCACGGTGTTACCGAATATTATCGTGGTTATTAAATTTCCTATTTATCTTGGTTATTCCAAAAAGGATATAATTGTTTTTTGGATAATTTGGATACACGGTTAGTGTATGACTGTGTTATGCCAAATACGTTCTTTATATGGTTGTAGTATTTATTTTATAGTCATAACGGGTTAGTCTGATTAATAACATCCGTTGAAAAGTTTGTATACATGTATATCTCTAGATATCAAAACGGCTTTCAAAAAAAATCATGGTGTATGAGTCTCCTAACATAAGAAATCGGTTTTCTAGAAAATGTTTGTCTATTTTGAAAGGGTGATGGAACAAAAACTACATAATTCTCTTTATGACGCTTATTGTTTGAGTTAAGGTATTCGTTTTTTCCCTCAAAGTTGGGGTTAACTTTTGGAATTAAAGTTGAATATATTGTTGTGCAGTGGGCCCTTAAAGACTCAACCACACCCAATGTAATTGATGGTATTGAATATTGATTCGAAGAACAAATAATTAAGGGCAAAGTAAATAGAAATAAAACCAAACATTAGAGAAGGAGAGAGAAAACAAACAAGAGAAGAGAGAAAGACAAATTTACGTGGTTCGGCCATACTTTGGGATGTAAGCGTTTTTTTGAACGGCGAAAAAATTTATTAATCTTTGAAGAATTACAAAGATTAAAAGGGAAGAAAGGGGAAAACACTACTAGGAGGGGAAAACCTCACTAGAAACCCTAAAACAACCCAAAAAAAAGCTAGCAAGATGCCAACAGAACAAAGTACAAGAACAAACCCAGGAATAACAGAAGTAACAAATAACAATAGAAAAGAGCAAAATATAGTTAAAGAAATTCCAATATGCTCCTCAGCGTGAACAAGAAGTCATCAATTGAGAAATTCCTATTCCCACAAGCTCAGCAGATTTGTGCCAATCAGTGATAGCATTCTCAAATACAAAGGCATTCCTTAGCTTCCAAATTGACCATTGGAATGACATCCCAGATCTTGCTTTTTACTTTCTTCAGTTTCCTGTCCTTCCACCACATGAGAAGATCCTTTGTAGATGATGGAGTTACCCATTTGACCCCCCACCATGAGAGAATTTTTGGACCACAAAAGCCAAACTGGAACACAATGGGGAAAAAGATGGTCTAAAGTTTCAACGTGGGCTGCACAAAATTTGCAGAAGGTTTCCTCCTCATTTTGGATGATGCCGAGGCTAAAAAGGTAGTTAGCTGTTTTGACTCTGCCATGAAAAACTAACCAAATGAAGCATTGGACTCTATATGGTGCCAGGTTCTTCCAAATTTGAACAAAAGAAGAGTTGGAATCAATAGAAGTTGGGTTTGCGAACTCATAGAGAGACTTGACAGAAATAGATGATGAGTTTTTACCCAACCAGTAAGTCTATCCTCTGAGCCATCTGAGAGTAAAGCTTCAGAGCCATCTAAAATAGACATGATTTCATCTAACATTTCCTTCTCCCAATCAAACAATCTTCTTCTGAAACGAAAGTCCCATGCATGAGTGTTTACTCTCCTAGTCAACACCTCATGGATGGACTCCTCCTCATTTCTTACTATGCTGAAAATGGGTGGAAAGGCATCTGCTAATGATTGGTTGCCTAACCAAGTATCCAGCCAAAACAGGGTTTGCTTGCGATCACCTACTTTGATCTTGGCATTATTCATAAAAAGGCTATTGATCAT